>JBDJHY010000049.1:8949019-8970740 GCA_039654485.1 Withania somnifera | reverse complement strand
TTTATTAATTTATCATTTATTTTATAGTATTTGCTAATTTAATTGTAATTTTATGATATTATGAATTACTCTAAAAAAAGTACTCACATGGGAATTTCTGGCATCCCACTGAATCGAAACATGGCCTCCACTATCAGAATCTTCTCCAATTCCATCTTAGGTGAAAAACCTCATCGGGGTTTCATCCCACACCTAGATAACATAACTGATACCCTCAAATACTATCTTCACCTCCTTTGGTATGGAATTTCCATTGCCTTTGAAAAGAATTCTTGCCCATTTGAGGTGATTTGGGAGCTCCTTTTTCCTCCTACATTTTCACCCATCCACCACAAAATCCCCCTCTGCTTTGAATACTTTCTGTGACAACAGATGTAATGGTAAACCCACCAACCGAATCCATGTGTGATTCATGGACGACCTTGCTAGAATTGCACCCACTGGTCAGCGACCACCATTGTGACCATATGACTTGGTTCTTCCATGACCATCTACCACTAAGCAACTATGCAGGCGAACTCAAAAAGAAAAGAGTTAATTCTCATCTCATAAATGTTCAAACCATGAGCCTGGTTCCAGTTCTTGCACACTCATTTGCGAACTCCCGAAAGAGTTGCAATTTCCGAGCCATTTACTGGGAAGCTCCCAAAGAGACTTCTTGGGGTTGGGTCGAAGGTGGTTGATGAAGATAATGATGGGAAAAGATTGCGAGAAAAAGAAGGGGAAAAGAGGATTCCAGTGATCAGAATGGCCACCGGTGGGGGTCTTGGGATGGTGTGGTTTAAAAAGTCACATTGGAAATAGTAGTGTAAATTTTCAAAGAAGAAACAACTGTGATCAACTGAGTCTGGAAAGGTTGACAGTTCTTATTCTTTTTCCTTGCTTTGGTTGGTTCGATCCCAAGAGTCACCAATGTCAAGTTAGTTTCATAAATCTTTATTATGACTGTATTGATTATAATTGATTACGTAATATTCTCTTTCCTATTTTGTCGTGAGCCTTTTGTATAAGTATGCTTTCTCATGGGATGAAAACTAATCAAGAAATACAAAGAAGTTTTTTCTTCTTTTTAAAATCTTCAGATTAAATTAATGTGCCTTCTAAAGAAAAGGTTAAATTAATGCATGCAGTAACTGATACCTGGGTTTCTCTTTTATGTAGCCTGATATCACCTTGACAACTCATGTACCAAAACTAGATTTCTCTTAATATTTTTCCAGAAGGAAGCCGAGACACCATCGTTCTCTCTAACCGGGTAGGTGTTGTAGGTTTTGTTAGAACCAGGACAGTCAAGCAGGTTAATCTAACTTCAAGCTCAATTTGATCTAAGGTAAACCTCACGCCAGTTAGTCGATTTCAGACAGAGATACAGATTAAGGTCCCATCAGTTATTCTATTAACACTTCCCATTAATTAGGCACAGAACAAAATCAATTGTCCAAAAGTATAACAGGTCGGAAGACGGACGTAAACATTTTCACACTTACCCTAATGCAGAGATGATCCATTCCCTCAGTGTACGGGCATTTAGCATTGTCTCGGCAGTAGTAAATGTCTTTGAGACCACCACAACTTCAAGCAAGAAAAGAAGATAATATCAAGGATAAGTCTGATACATTTGCATTTCTCTATTTGGAGGAAAATAACATCACGAATATTAATTGACCTAGAGTTGTTTCAGGGTTCAAGCCTGTTAAATTTCTGGCTACATCAATTGGATCAACATTCGCCAGACTGCAACCACAGAGAAATGTAAATGTCATTATTATCACAATCACTTTTCTTTACCCATAAGAGGTGATTTTCTTTGTTCTAAACTAGAAATACCAGACCATTTAAAGCACGACACAAACTGTATGGCAATAGATGCAGGGCTGTTAAAAGGTTACTATAACCGAAATGAGTTAGAACAAAAACACTTGCTCAAACCCAGACTCGGTTTAAATAATTCCTACACACTTACAATCGCAATTGGCGTCCTCTTGCACACTTAATAGCCTCCGCTTCTGTAATATGTCAGGTTTAAAGTTTTAACATTTCGTTAGTTAAAAACTAGACAGCAAAGAAAGCAAAACAAATGAATAGCATTTGTTTGGATGAGAGGGCTGTACACGAACCTGTTTGAAGTGCTGTATGTACGAACAAAGGACCTAAGAAACTGCCACCTATACCAATGGCTACAACATCTTTCAATGTTTTTCCTGTGGCTCCAACCTATCAAGAATTGCCTCTTAATTAGAAACTTAGCAGTGTTACTTAAATAAGTGTCTCTTTGATGATCGATTTATACCCAGGCACCACTGCGAACCCTCTCAGAGAAGTCTCGGATCTTATCAAGAACTTGCCAAACCTCAGAGACAACATTCTTCCCGTCACAATTTATGACTGCATCCCTTGGAGCACGCAATGCAACATGAAGAACGGATCTGTTTTCTGTGCTGTTTATCTAAAAGAAAGATAAAATAATAATGATGTCAAACCACTCACTAGTTGACCGGACTAACATAATAACTGAAAACAAATTCTAAATACAGTTAGTAACTTCTCTATAGGGTATGTGAGCACTCGAGTTGCTAACATCAGATTAATTAACGATCCCGTAGTCATTAGAGCACACTGATATTGATGGTTTTAAATTACCAAATTCCTATTATTTGAAGGAGAGAAACTGTTTGTGGACAGCACATGTAAATCTTTTATACAGTTTAGTAACATAGAAGAAATGCAAATTTATAATACTAATACAAAATGCTTAATCAGTTTTCTGATAAAAAGTTTTGGCCTCTCGTAGGACCAAATGTACTGACAAAACTGCCTTTGCGGGTCAGAAGATATCCTAGTTCCTCAATTATATTTACGATGTTCAAATTATTCTACTTCCTCAATTACATTTAAGATGTTGGTGATTCATTTGCCATACAAGAAAAAGAAACATAAAACGTTAACAAATTTGAGTTTAATCCAGTCAACGAGACTGAATTAAAAGATAATAATAAGTAGCACAATTAAATTAAATGACTAACAGGGAATAGAAAATTACATGCATTGAAGAACAAAGTTATCATCTCCTATGATTCAACATAATTTTATTTTATAAAGGTATTTGTTTTCTAATTGCAAATACGTATAGCAGCTAAAACTATTCTTCAACATAAGTAAAATTGCACTAGCCAACTTATCCTATCCTCAGCAAAGACGTGATTGATTAAAAAAAAAGGTTCCTTACATGCTCTCCATTGAACATCCGGGAAATCTTATCCTTAACCCCTGCGTCCTGCATCATCACAGGAAGAATGTGACATCATAAATTTCTAAGTACCTGAAAGATTTGTATAAGGAAACAAACCTTAGCTAAATTGAAGAGCTTATTCAAGGTGTCAAGGGTGGCTCGTTGTCTCGAGTAATCCAACAGGATCCCATCAAACTCCCTATACGTTGATTAGAAATCAAAATGTTGCTGAAGATCTTGGATCAACTAGCACACAATCACAAATAGTGAAGAAAGGATAATACAAGGATTTAACAAGGTTTGGCCAAGCCTAGTCCTCATGCCAAAAGCAAAGAGTGAATTTCACTATGAATGAGAAGAATTGTACACTACAGGAAATCCTTAACTACAACCCCCTTATTACATCCCAAGTAGTTCTTAATCCTACAAGGAATGGTTTCCCAAACCCTGCAAGAGAAGTGGGTCCCAAAACCTACTAGGAAATCTGGCATAATTAGGATTGACAGATCCAAGACACAAACAACACAAAGAACGAATCAAGCACCTCATAATCCGAAATGCAGTCTGCAGTATCATTCTCCTAGGATTCTAAATAAAAACTTTTCTTTGACAAAGAAAAATTAAATTTTAAAGAAAGAGAGATATCCGTGGGTTAAAAAAAAAAAGAGCTCATAATTCCATTTTGAGATTTTTAGATTGTACATCATTATAGAGTTCCTTTACTTTCAATTACATTAGTCAATGATGCATCCTACAACTAGTATATTACGGCAAAGCAGAGTAGGCTAAGTATCATACACCATCATGGATCGGCACCGATTAGCGTCATTCATCAAATCACGCAAGTGAGTCTTGTTAATATCCTCAACATGAGCCTGGATAGCACAGAAATTTCAAATTAATTATATAGGAGTAATTCACATGCGTTTATGGTGAAATTGCTTACTCGCAAATCCTTCCAGGGCTCGGAATCACATATTAAAGTAGACGAAGCCATCTGCAACAGTAATAAGCAGCACAGTGGTTAAAAAATATACTTTAACACAATCCAACTTAACAAGAATGAAGTTCAAATTCAAATATAACAATTCAACGACGTTCTTTGCTTTCTCTCCTCCTTTTTTCACTTTCTTTTTTCCCGTTCTTAGGACTTTTAGACAAATCAGCAAAATAGTTTATCCAGAAAGCAATTATACTAAGCACGATTTAGGTACAGAATTCCTATCTCACAATCCACGGAGTCCTTGCCCGACTAAACGAAAGGATTTTCTGGTAGAATAGGGGTAGATAGCCTTTTTTTTTTTTGGCCAATAAAATGTAGAGATTGAATATTTACTTAATTATAAGTGATTAGATATTCAGAAGAGTAGATAACAAATTCGAAAACAACAAGAACATACCCAACTGGACAAAAACGAATTCGAAAACGATTGAAACGAAATGGAAATGAAGAATTTGAGTTGTTCACAATCCACAGATTGTTGAATATATGTAGCTTCTAGACGCCGATAGTGTTTTCTTGAATGGAATGCAGCATTACTTCATCAGATTTTTCCTAATGAGGTGAGTACCCATATCCTAGGGAAGTTAAGAGCCGGAGAATATGGTTAAACAAAACAAGTATCAAGATGATCAATTACAGGAAACACACAGAGGATCCAGATAGAATGAATAACCAATACTTATTACAGTGAAGTCTGGAAGAAATCATTCTCAATTCAAGGTAAAGCTTTCGGATAACACGAAGGATAGGAACATACCTCTTTCTTCGTCGCCGATGGCTGTTCCTGGATGAAGTCTCTCTTTGATTTTTATTATTACTTTTAGGGTTGTGGTCCAGCTGGCCCTTGCGTTGGATAGGTTGTGGTTTATGCCCAACATTATAAATTGTGATGTATAAATATATAATATATAATTTATTTATAATATAGTCATGGACATAATTTTGTACATAGTCTCCTACTTTGCAGCTTCATCCCAAACTTTTTCTTAATATTTTCTCAAATTGGTTTTATTTTTCCTAATTAAATACTTGATCTGTAACAGTATTTTATGTGGAATAAGAATTTTTACTCATAAAATTTCCAACTTTTTTTACAAGTAAAATTCATGTCTAAATATACTTTTAGCTTTCCTATAATCTTTTGAAAAAGTCATTTACTTATTCTTTTTCTTACAAATTTTTCTTTAGCTTTGGTATAAAATGTTATTGAATATTTAATTTTTAGTTGAGCTGAAAATCATGCATTTGGACGGAAGCGTTATTTGCAAATAAGAAATATTATTTGTAAATTAAAGAATTTTTTTTATAATTTTATTTTTTCGACCTTCAGCTCAAATTAAATTTTTTGCACACAAAATTTTTATCCTTTTTATAACTAAATAATGTCAAAATATAATTTTAACTTTTAGACAATTTGTTTAAAAAGTATGACATATGTATTTTTTCTGAGAAGATTACTTTTAGTTTTGAAATAAATTAAAATTTTTATTATATGTCGAATAATATTAGCTATTAGCAGAACTTAAATTCAAACATTTAGATATAAGAGAATAAAGCCTACTTATTTTTGAATTTAACAATTAAAAATAAATATATTCTATATAGACGGTAACAAAAAAAAAGTACACAAAAAAAATTAATTTAAAAGAATTCATATGCGTAAAAGTCTCTCTCTTTCCCTTTTTACATTCTTCTTTTACGAGTGAACCAAGAAAAGCAGTCAAATTAGAAACTTTTACCTGAATGGGTATCTTTTATAAAATATTTATTATTTTTAAATATATTTTTTAATTATTATTATTACAGTAATATTCTATTAAAAATAAATTATGCATATTTTGATAAGATATATGCATTGTGTATTAGAAGTAACGTTTGCAATATATATTAAAAATGTATTATAAGCATAAAGTGAATAAAAAAATTTATTGCTATAGATGGTGAATGTTTTTTAAATATTACGTATCTAGGTAAGTTTTTCGTCAAATTTCATGATATATTTTGAAAATAAAATACTATGTATCTTGAAAATGAAATATTTAACTTATTATTGAGAATTGTGATATATTTTATTTCTCATGTTTTTATTTATACTTTTTTTAGAAAAAATAATTAAAAAGATAATTGACCATTTTTGTTTATTACTCTCTTTGCTCATGTTAATATTTTTACTTAAGTAAAATAAGATATTTATTTTTATTTGTGTTGTCTAAAATCAAGAGATATCTTTTTCTATGTTATTAGGAATCATTCATTTCCGAGCATTTAAATGTTTTCTTTATTTTTTGTTTAAATTCTGTATTTATTAGTATGATCTAACTGATAGCTTAAGAAAAACTGTACATCTATAGCCCATGATAATTTATTGATACGTGAAAAGATTATAACCTTTTTATTTTTATGGAAAGTTCAGCTTTTAATATAATTATATTTATATATAATATAAATATGATATGATTATTTTTTAATTAATTAGATATTTTAAAATATTTTAATAGTGTAGGGGTAAAATGGTAATTCAACTTTGCACTTTGGAGCTTCCCACTTTAAATAATAATAATATATGTATATAATTAGTTTTATTAATTATATTTTTAAAAAATTTAACTTTTAGTAATTTATGTAATTACTTAATAATATAATAAAATTAAAAGAAAATAATAAATCTCTCTTGATTTGCTTGTGAATAAGTAAAATGAAAAATCTATCTTTACTATAAAAGTCAACCATCAAAGTATTCTCTTCCTCCATTTTTTATTTCTCCAATTTACTATAATTAAAAGCTTAATAATTAATCAAATAGGGGGGATAAAAAATGTGCCCACCACACACAAGGGAGTACCCGCGATCGTCGAAACAAAGGTGGCCGATCGAAGCACCACCAAAGTCGGGAAAGTTCTCTTGATAGACAATGTCTCGATCTATAGTGAGAAAAGCTTTTCTTTTTCGTTTTCCGCACGAACAAGATTGTGTGACCAAAAAATAGAGGGACTATCTGCATAGGGCATAAATTATTCGATTTAAATTCGGCCAATTGGGTCAAAGATGGCCCCCACAGGACTAAGGTTCGATTGATAAAAATGCCACCGTCAGTATGAGCCCAACAAGACAAATCACATGCACGGACTGGAGAAGGTGGCGTCCGAAACAGAGGCATTCAAGATAGCGAAGGACGCCCGCGACCAGATGAAGATAATGACAACGTACAAAGAACTGACAAAGAGGACAACATGTCAGAAGACGCAGGAACTGAAGCAACACCTGGCATTGCCACATTGACTATACAATACCAGGACTGGCATCCCCCAACAACTAGATAATTTTACTATATCTGCTCTTTCGCTTACAGTACTTGCTTTCTTTTCAATCATTTTGTAGCTAACCCAAAGCTAAAATCGTAATGTATGCTCTTGACTCACGTAAAAATTCAATTGTACCAAAACGACGGTAAACATCATCTGTATCTTATCTTTGATGAGACACAAAATACTCGCAACAGAATACAAAGTTCATATTTCTCCACATTTGAACACTTACATCTTTACAGGGAAATGAAGAACCTGATAGTACACCAAAAACTATACACGTCTTCTAGACGTGACATCACACAAGGAATAAAAGCAAAATAAGATGGCTCGTACACGAGTAAAGTGGCAGGAAACAACAATGATATGAACACGCTAACAAGCAAGTGGAATTACTGGCTCTGAGATGTTTATCGCATGGAAACAACTGTGATTGAACGTATCACATATACACGGCTCGTAGTACTTACTTCCCATTGGGTATCTCGTTGAATTGTTCTGCTTTCCTTCTCATAATACATATAGAGTATGTGAGCTTCTTGAACATGCTTTGCCAGTATCCAGTTACATGTGTTGGTTTCTGTCGATTTTACTGAGTATTCTTCTGACGTCTTTAAGGCTTCTCTTTTCCCCTATCAGCTAGCTATCTTACAACCCATTTGTACAGTATAAAGTTCATGGGAAAAATGCATCAAACTGAGAACTCACATGTTGTCACAGCCTTTTTAGAAGATTCTTTTTCAACCCATTAATAATTCTACCAAACCACATTAGGTTCATCACCCCAAGAGCTGATGGAACTCCAAAAAACAAAAGAATACCGAAAATGTGCATGTGAATGACCTGCAGTCAGTTAATGTTCCAAAAACAAATATAAGTAATCGACAGAAACCATCGGATACTAGCACATATAGAATGAGCAGATAAATAGATTGCATTTATTCAAGAGAAGGGAAATGAAATGAAAATCTGGAACTCCATATACTACCCTAAAACAATTTGAAGTCGCAAAAAAGAATCGGATACTATTTCCAAATCCCCTCTTCTATTTCCAAACTTCGTATACTGTTGCAGAGATATTCATGTTGTAACATGTCTCATATATTATAGAGGAATAAAAGCCATCGATCACTTTCAAGAACAGCAGTATTCACCAGCCAATAATTAACTTTTTGGCAGCAAGAAGAAAACTTTTACCAGCAAAAGGTTTGTCCTCTATGCTGTCTAATCTATCCAAGATATGTGAAGAAAATGGTTTGCAACATGCCAAAAGTTCAACAGGTGAGACGGACAATCTTAAAATTACATACTTACTAATATATCAACTGTTTAAAAGGTAATCTTAAAACTTTCTGAGTCAGTAAAGTTCAGATTGCCTATTGCTACTTTTAGTTGATCTCCATTTTGTAAATATGCATGTATTATTTTCTATTAATGTTGGATAATAACTATTTTAAAACTTAGATTCTATACAAACTTGCATTATAATGTATTTACTAGTTATAGTTGGTGCAACTGCAGCCCATGTTTTTACTTTGTTCAAAAAATTAAAAAATATAAATAAGGAAAACATGTATTCTGAAAGAAAAGTGATATAACAAATAGGGCATTGAAGGATCGGAAGCATTCAAAATTCAACAATGTGAAATCCTAATTATATCTTCAATTAAGAGTGTAACGTTTAAACTATTAATATTTCTAGGCACTTTGCCTGTACAGGGCGCAGACCTTAAAATTTGTAAGCTTGTAAGAGCTAACTTTGCTGGTTTTACTAAAACTGGGAAGGCATGTTAGCTTATAAAAGGCTAATGCACTCCATCAAAATTTATATCACAGTTGTTTAAGGCTTGTGATGCTCCCATTTCATCATTCTGTAGCTCAGGGAGGGAACACATAACAAAGGCTTCACATTTTTCTTATGATAACTGGTAACAAAAAGGCTTCACAGTCTTTCCTGACATAAATAAAATAGAGAGGCTAATTTATTGTGTGATCCCAATAAGTCCAATTTACGACCGCAAGATGCATACATGTCTTAGTAGTAGATGTCTTTGGGCAATCAGGAAGGCATATCAACAATTCTGCACTGGGCTTTGATTTGTTGTATCTCACTGGGCAGAATCTTCCCTTACTCAAATTTCATGGCCTTTTGCATATTGACAGTCTACATGAAATTCTTCACAGCTCAGGTGCTATGCACAAGAAGTAATGAATCTCGAGTTATGTGTTTTTGCATTTTGCAGAATGGAGTTTTTGTAGAGGCATGTACTACTCCTTGAAGTTCAATAACTTTGTTATGACAAAATCTGTAGCTTTTGGAGGGATAAAGAAGGTTATAGGCTCTAGCAGTACAAGATAATTTCCAACCAAGGTGAGAGACTTTTTATTTGTGCTGCATCTAGCTGGAGTATAATGCCAGGTTATTTCAAGATCAGAGTGTCTCTTTGGGAATCTATTAAATAAAGTAGTGTACTAAGGTTAACTAAATTTCCTGATTAGAGTTGCTTTTTCTTTTCTTTGTAAGCAGAAGTGAGTTCATTCTTTTCCATTGTAATTTGCATCAATAAGTTTCTTTATTTCATTAATCAAATCTAAGTTCAAATACCTAATTGATCAAAATAATACTTTCTGGTGAAAGCTATGATGTTCTAAGAGGGAAGAGGCTCTACTTAGAATAAAATCCATATGAATGAGTTGGTAGTTAAATCAGAAACCACTGCAGAATCTTGCACTAGAGAATTTCTTTTAAGAATATAATTTGGTTTTGAACATTTTTTTCAAAATCTTTTTCTGAAAAAAACAGGCCATTTAATTTCAAACTAACAATAATTCCACCTCAATTTCGATCTAATTGACATCAGTCATATGGATCCTACTACCCACTTCAATCAATTCGGACTCGTTTCTTTCAAATATTTAATGATGTGAGGTTTTCTAACACAACGAGTTCTCTAATTGCAACAGATACAAATATGTAAAAGGATCAAAAGCAACCTACAAAAAGAAGACATGATGTAAGCATACTGACATGTCTTCCTCCCGACTAATGGACATAGCCTGTATGAATATTTTGCTTCCATTATGTTCTAATTTTCCCCAAGTTGCATGGATTCCAAGAGATTGTAGGTTGCATAAGACAACATAACTTCCTTCCATGTGATTTTAGTCTAACCCTATACTTATAACACCTTTCTTCGTCATGGTTCAGCATTTGCGAAAGCATTTGGAGGTCTATGGAAGGCATGACCATCTCAAGCGACCTCTCAGCTTATCATCTATCTATGTTTCTTGCATCTTCTGTCGAATGTCTAATCTGGTATTATCACACATCATTTTTAACATTTACATTTCTGCGACACTCATTTTACGAATGTGTTGAGTCCTAAATTCCCTCTCATATAACATTGTTAGTCTTACAATTCAGGCCATAAAGTTCTTAAGATCAAGGCTGTGATCTGTTTTTCAGCAAATGAAGTTAACAATTAAAATAGTTGGATTTTGACTAGGCTAAATAATTATCAGATTCTTTGGGCAGTTTCAGTTAGTGAAACGTATTCTAGAATAGCTGAATCCCTCAGAAGAAAAAGTTAAGAGCTTGTTGAGCAGAGAGAGAGAGAGAGAGAGAGGGCAATAAACGAAAACTCACCTGATGATAGTGCAGGTAGACATGGTAAAACATGTAAATGAACAGCAATATTCTTGCAACCTGCGTTTAATAATAGAGTTCAGTTTAGCAAGTACTAATAGGAACCAATCAAATGGTTAAATATCTCAAAGACAATGGAATCAAGGCATTTATCAATTACAAGGAGCAATCATTTCAATTCAGCACAAATCACCTCTATCAGTCACCTGACTCCCCGCTTTATCTAGAATTAGAAACTTTAGATGAGAAGAGTAACCAATGCACTGAAGTGTAACAGTCCTTTTTATATGAGATGCAACTTATGTTAAATGGAATCTTCATTTGCTATTGGATATTCCTGTTAAACGGGTGAGACGTGATTAAGGGTACATGATGCGGGTTCTTCAGCATACAAAGAAACTTGCTAAAATCGAGTGTACCACGTACAATCCACGTAACAAACCATACAACAAGTTCGTTCATGTTGAAGACATCACTTACCAACCATGCAAAAAATATCACCACACCATTAATCAGCACTAGATCTTTTCAATCCAGCTGTATCAAGAAACCTGAAAAAAAGCCATAAAGAGACATAAGTTCATAGGGTGCTACAGCATGAATGCTGCTGCACTTTCACCAACAGGTCATCTTAGCAGCTACCATCTCATGTTTATCTCTGGTGTTGTCACCTCCGACATGAGTACCATGAATGTATAAAGTTGTCCTTCTCCAGTGTACATGGACTATGCTACAGCAATTGCTGAAAGAGAATGATGGACAACCTGAAATTCAACAGTTAACCTATGCTAAAAAAAAGTTTCTTCCACTTGAGAATATATACTTACATACTCTACTCCACCCAAAGAAGGATAAAACCAGCAAATCATTCCAAGGTCTGAAAGAAAGTACCCCGCTGAGACCTGACAAAGTCACAAGGTGAGAGGGCTAAAATGGTCATATAGCGAGAGAATTTGAATTCTGATTACCTAGTGGCATATGAAAATAAGAGAGGAAAATCAAGTTCAAAGCTAATTAGGTTAGTAAGTCCTGACCAGCATACCTGCTATATTGACTCCAATTACATTCAGGCAAGATAATGCACCACAACCATATAGCTCCACTAACCAAATGATATAATGCAAATGCCACAGAATAAAGCAAATAAGCCACAGAATGGAACTCAAGGACACGTAATACCAGCTCAAAGAAATAAAACTAACTTTTCAAACCATTTTTCTGAAGCTACATATTTTTCAGGAAACTGTTGCAGTGCTTTAGCAAGGAAACAAAAGAAACAATACATTTTTGTAATCTGTATTTACAAGAACACCTAAGCAAAGGAAAGACGATGATCTCTTGACTATTTTGAAATTTCGTGGATTTTATTTGTATAGAGAAAAGGGCATTCATTGACAGCCAAGCTGGAGTGAACGATATGTACAAAAGTGAGAGTGACTCAACCAAAGCTCATTTGTGCTATCTCAATATTTATAATACTGATATTTCCTACTCCCACCAAAAATGTACATAAAACAAAAAAGATCTTTTTCTCCTACTGGTGTTCCTCACACTACTAAAGAAAGTAATGCAAAAAAGATCATCTTATACTACTTCTGTTCCTTCATTACTATAGAACAATCTTTTGTCCCCTTCATCTCACATTAGCTTAAAAGACGTAAGAATATATAGTCAGCAGCTTCCTTTGAAGATAGGGCCGTTAACCAGGGTACTTACATCAGGAAACTCCAAGCTTGCCAAGGAAGGATCAACACAGAGAAAGAACTCTCTCTTTCTTTCTGTTGACATTAATACCTCAGGCTTATGATGGTTTCTTTAGCTCTCATTGGTGCTTACCAAGCAACATTGACAGAGAATACAGGGAAATTCCATAACAGTGTAGTGAATATAAAATAACAGGAATTGGTTGGTGTTTCACCAATTTCCTTACACAAGGAGCATTAAGTCACTACAGTTCTCCTCCTCTACCTTGAGTTTCCACCATAAATAATGCATTGTCCACCAGGTTAAATAACAACCTTCCTACATGCTTCAGTGTTGTACACATTCTTCTCCACCTCCCGCCTACCCCATTCTCAAGATGACACCCAATTATATGATTCCACTGATATCTTCCTTCCTTTCCCACTCAGGCATCAACAACATCACATCCTTCCCTCTAGGCTAGACAGAGGTGGATTCTAAGTATCACTACCAAATTCATCTGAACTCAGTATTTTCGCATAAAGCATACATTTATGTGTAAAATCTAGGAAATATGTAACAAATAGTATATATGAGTCCGTAACTTTTAAGAATACAATGAATTCAATGCTAAAAAAACTTAAAGGTTGAACCAACAACAACACACCGAGTATATTCCCACAAAGTGGGTTCCGGGGAGGGTAGAGTATACGCAGTCCACACCACTACCTCAAAAATGAGTAGAGAGGGCTCTGAGAGACCCCCCCCCCCCGGCTCAGGTTGAACCAATAAAGCTTAAATCTTGGGTTTCCCTTTGAGGCTAGTTAAAGCTTCTAAAAAAGTTAACTCTGTTTGCTCCTTTTCTCAATCTTGATTAACCTCCTAAAAGTGATATCCCATATGACTCTTCAGCTATTCCACCTGAAATAGTCAGAGACCATAGCCTCCTTATCATCCAGAGTCCTAAACCTCCTATGGAAATACCTACTCACAATGCTGCATAAGATGCAATCAAACTGTGAATAGATCAACTATATCTCCTTTCAAATTATTTGGAGTTCATCATAAGAATCATCTATATCTATTTTTCTCTATCAGATGCGTTTCATTCCAGTTCTGCAACAGTGCATATCCTTCCAGATTCATGCCCAAAGTGTTTAAAACTCCAAATGTCCATTTTCTAGCTTCATTACTCCTTTCAATCTATCCTGTGACTGTGAGTCTAATATATTCCTGTACGAGACCAACCTTTTCATGTGGTTTATGAAAATATTATCATATAACCAACTTATTCATGTACTATTTCACTCTAACAAGTTGCTGGATGACCCGGAAAAAAGAAGTAATAGAAATTCGGAATGGGTCAATAACAAACTATGTTAAAGTTTATTGGGAAAGGTGAATAGATAGTCTCAAATATGAAATATCTTCCCCCAAGTTCCAAATATAACCATCCATATATAAAAAAAATTGTGTGTGCGCACGCATGGGTGTTTGTTAACGAGTCTCATCAAATGTGTATAAAACAATGTGGGTTCTTCAGATGTGGAATAGTTCTATGTTTTCATTTTTCAACTCAAAAGGTGATTGTTATACATAATTGTTTTTTTTTTTTTGTTTAATAAAGATTTTAGTATCAAATACTTGATTCAAGGGAAGTTATTTGAGTTGAAATCAGAGAACAGTTTTAAAAGGGATGTCACCATATTTCAAATAACAAGCATCAAGTCTCTCCCGTCCCCAGCACCCTCACCACCTGATTTGCACATAAAAAATGAGGGGAAAAAAAGCAACGGAGAAAAGAAATAGAAGAACATCATACACACATAAGCAAAAGGCTTAGCTTAGCTAGTGGCACCAATGGGATTCTACTCCATGCGCAGTGTAAATTTGAATCCTTTTAACCCCCCCAAAATCAATTGGCTTCCGCAAAAGAAAAACAGGTGCATACATGAAACAACAATCAATAACCTTTTACAAGAGAAAAATAGAACCTAAAGTTTTCTAGTAAAGAAGCAGAAATAGTGATGAATCCAGAGAACACACTTAATAAATGATTTATAATTGAAGTTCCATCCACATTAGCACTATAAGTATCAAAAACAGAGCCATCTTTATTCTACAGCCAGAGAGATATGTCATTGAATCTCACATTCCTAAGAATCAAAACCTTTCAAATTAAACCCAAAATGGAAGGGTAACAAGAGAAAGCTCAGGATATACAGTAGAAGATTACTTACCCCTAGTGTAAAAGTTGATAGTGGTGAACTTTTGGTGACTAAAAGGCCATCGAGATTGCGATCAGAGAAAAGATTGGACCAGAATGCAAAATACGTCGACACAGCAGATATGAAAAGGGCATGAACTGTTGACATGCCACTGCAGAAAAAGAAGTCGCATAAACATGAGAAGAGAGTTACCAAATCCTTCAAAAAGACAAGGATAGAGCTGAATATTTACCGGTTGTTCCACTCAATCCTTTGAATTTTTGTTAGGGTAGTGTAAGTCCTAAAGTAAAAACTGCTGATAAGTTGACATATATCATAGACCTGTGAAGAACCAAAATAGTTTTAAAAGCAATGGAAGCACATGCAGGGAAATTGTGCAGCACATGAAAGTATATTATGTAGGACATGATACATTATTTTCTGAGAAATCAATTAGATATTTATAATTTTCCCCAAATCCTCACATTTTCTTTCTTTCTCTTCACTATAATGAAGAAAGAAGATCAAGAACATGTAAAGTTTCTTCATCAAATATAGTGCAGCTTTTAAAAAAAGGGAAATCTTTTCATCAATATTCACAAGAATAAAAAAGATAAAAGCATCTATAATCAATAGACCTTACCATTTTGCAAGCAAATATGCCAGCAAAGACAGAAGTGTAAGGTATAAACGGATCTGCTAACAAATAAGTCTTAACTAGAGCCTCAGCCCGAATCTGATAAGTTCCAAACCTCACTATCTGCCGTGAAGGAGCTGCCTTTCTACCGATTGCAGTTGCCATGTCTTTAGCTCTCTTCTTATCAACTATCTACGTTTACACAATGAAGATCACCTATACATGTACACTGCAGTAAATCCCAGAGCTTGCTGAAATTTTAAATTCAGTAATATATCAAGTATCATACAGCGGTTTCTTAGTATAGTATAAGCATAATAAATCTTTGTTTAATAGGGAATATGAGCATAATAAATGTATTTGATGCGCGTTGCGGAAAGACTTGGAGGGATAATTTTGAAACCTTTCAAGATGAAAATGAGTATCCTAAAGATCAAATCAGGCAGCTATGACAAGAAAATCATCTGTATCCTGAATATATTTCAATTTAATTATGAATTGCTCGAAATATAAGCCACAAACATCATTGAATACACTTGAATGATTTATATTCCCTCCTCTATCTTCCTCCTACATTGGAGGGTCCGATCCTCCAAAATCACAATGACACAATCATGATCCAACTTGACCCACTCTTGGCCTCAATCTTCTTGATTGCTGCCTTACTGGAAATAAAAGAACTGCACAATGGCATATTCACGATCCAACTTGACCCACTCTCGGCCTCAACCTTCTTGATTACTGCCTTACTGGAAATAAAAGAGCTCTCAGTAAGATCATGTACAACTTAAAACTACTTATCTTCTATGATTCCTTAGCCCCTTTGTTAAATAAACTCAGAAACATACTGCAAACAGCAAACTATGATACCACTAAAATCACCAGCTCAAGAAACCTTAAAATAAAACAAAGAACAAATTATAACTGAAAACATAAAAATTAGATCATTATAACATATGCAGAGTGACTCAGCCAAGTAATTTCACCTTCGCTCCCCACATCTCCCCACCACACTCCAGCCGTCAAAACAACAGCAAAATAGTTTCCACTCACCGACCCATTTCAAGATTTAATTTTTATGACAAGTAGATGTTGCCAAATCAAAGGCCAAACAACCCAAATCTAGGATAATGCAAGAGATGAGGTCCACAAAAGTACCCAAAGTCACAATACACAGAAAAAATAAAGCAAAAACATATAAGCAATGCACATAAAAGATTGCAGAACAAAACAAAAACACACATTGCTTCTTACCCCACAAAAAAGACACAGATTTCATAAATCAAGAACATACACCTTCCAAGAATGCCAAAAGAGAGAGAGAAAGAAAGAAATGTAATGAGTATTTACAGAGAAATGGGGTAATAATGTGAACAAGTGATGAAAAGCGAATTCAAGAAACCCGTGAAAGCGAGTGCAAAAACGTGAGATACAATCAATAGAATTTTGTGATGTTAGTGTTCTTCTTTGGGTACTGTAATGGAATCAAGCAAAAAGAAAGGGGAATAGGAAATAGTTGGGGTGTGCTGTGCTGGGAAATGCTGAAATGTACAATCAATTAAACTAGACTCATCCTTGTTCGTTGCTGTTATATGACTTTAATGGATGTTTCTATTATTGAGTAATTTTTTCAAAGACGAGACAAATATGGACACCCATTTCCACCATTTTTCTTTTTCTTTTTTTAACTCCGTTAGTACAACTAGAAAGGTTGTACAGTCAAATGTCCATTCTTCAAGTAATCGAAGTAGGTACTTTTAATTTCTTTGTTTGTAAGTATTCATAAATATATCATAATTACCATAAAAGGTTAAAATTATACTTTTACTTTTATTTTGGACAATAATATATTCTAAAAAACGATCTAACTATAACATAACTTATAGTGGATTAAAAACACACGTCTTAATTAATTTATAAATTTAAGCATGCTTATTCAAATAGTACAAGAAACTTTTTAAATTAAAAATGAGCTTTCTTGTTTTAAAGTTTGGAGGGATGGATATTTAGTCGGTCTAAATGGCAAATTAGTAGTTTATAAACGAGTATTTTCTCGCATATTAGTAGTTTATAAGGAAGGTGACACCTTATATATGAAAGTACTCCTTGTGGGTTTGTAAACTATTGACAAACTTATACCCGTAGCAGAACATCACATGCGTGTATGCAGGGGTGCAGATTCAAGGCTGTGCGAAAGCCAAATTAGCTTGATTCGTGTGCAGGACACGACAGTTTAAAATTACCTAGTTTTCTTTTTGCTACTGATTTAAAAATGCTCAGTTTTCTTCAGTTACCTTCCAATTTCTAAGTATTCATCAAATTCCTCTTCACTTCTTTGGTGAAATTGTGCTAGTGAAAAACCTTCATCAACCAAACCACTAGAACTTTCTGAAAACTCTTTTTGGTTACCTTTTAATTTTTAAGTGTACATCAAATTCCTCTTCAATTCGCTGGTGAAGTTGTGATAACACATGGACTTTTTGAAAACTCTTTATTTTAGTTAACTTCCAATTTCGAAGTATTCATCAAATTTCTCTTCAATTTGCTGGTGAAGTTGTGCTCGTGAAAAACCTTCATCAAACAAAACACAAGAACTTTTTGAAAACTATGTTTTGGTTACCTTCCAATTTCTTAGTATTCATCAAATTCCTTTTCAGTTCGCTGGTAAAGCCGTGCTCATGAAAAACTTCTAGAACTATCCCTAAGGAAGCGAATCTGTTTTAAAAAAATTGTATTTAACACAAGCCTTAAAATTTCATATTACTATTGACTTGTTCTTTGCCAAAATTATCCTTGCAGAACTATTCTGCTTATTTCTTCTAACAGGCGGTAGGTCTGCAAAACTGTTAAATCGTAATTAAAAAATGATTTCCAAATAGAAGAAACCTTCCAACAAGATTTATATTTCCTGCTAATAAACTAAGGTTAGTAGGACAAGTGGAGTCGATAGTATTAGCTAAACCTACCAGCAATTTCTAACAGTATAATTTGAATAAGCTAAGAACACATTACAACATCTTTTCTTCAGGGAAGAAAATGCTCCTAAGAATCCATCAAAAGTTCTAGAAAAGACTCATCATGTGGTAGAGGGAAAGAGAAATAAATGAATGCAAGTTTTACGAAGCATAATATCATACGGTGTAACTAATGGATCCATCAATAGAAGGTTAAACATACATACACCAAGTAGCTTCGTCACATCAGACCAAAAATTTCTTGTGTTGAAGGTTCTGTACTAAGACACCAACTGAACTTTGACAATTGAAGTATTGGTTCTTGTGATCCATTACAAATGGCATTGATCAGTACCACCATCATTGCCTTCACTGGCATCTTATCGTGTGGATGTGGAATTATTATCCCCCACAGTCCAGTATTTTTTGACTGCTACCAGTATTTTTCCGGGAACAAGAGGACCATCTTCATGATCCATCAATTTGAAGTCCCATCTCACACCTCTTATTATCTTCATTGCCTTCATTAGCATGTCTACATCGTCTCTCAGAATAACAGCGCCTTCTGGCCGCAAAATACGATCCATTTCTAAGAGAATGTCTTCAAAATAACACCTCCATGATTTCAAAAGAGAAAAGTCAACAGAGGAATATTAGCAAACTAACTTCGCCAAAGCAATTTTTGCTTCTTCCCCATTATATTCTGGAACCTTTTCCATAATAAAAGTGACAGCAGCAACCAAAAAAAGAAGGAGAAAAAAAGAGGGGGGGGGGGGGGGAGCCCGTTACATAGAGCGTCCTGTAATAGCAGGGTCCGGGGAAGGGCCACATTAGCAACAAGAAAAAACAATACTCTGGATTAGACAAAACATAGACTTGCCTTGTAGAATATACTACAGGCAACCCCAAGCTTGATTTTGAAATTGTCGTTAGGATTACCTAAAAGTTTAGGCGGCCATTATTACTGACCTATTTTTCCTTTAATCATATATAACAATTCAGTAAATCTTTTCTAGTAGCTTAACCTATTGTTCTAGCATTGAATTCATATGCGTACAAACCAGCCAACCTCCAACCTCCAACCTCCAACCTCCAAACATGGTATTGATTTAAACATATCTCTTAACCCCAATACGAATCAGGAAAGCTCTTATTAGTGCAACTGAGAGTGTGGCCTAGTTGTCAATGAAGTGGATGGAGAATCATGAGGTCTCACTCTCTCAGGTAATTAGGTTCAAATCTCAGTGGAGGCAAAATACTAAGTGATTTCTTCCCACCTGGCTTAACCTTGGTTTGACAGCAGGTAATATTATTCGAGGTGTGCGCAAGCTGGCACGGACACCACTATTAAAAGAAGTGCTTACTTGTAGCTCTCTGCTTACCCAGAAAAGGTCGTCTGCTAAGGGAGGATTATTTCACATAATTAAAACAGACTCACTAAAGTTGGCAATTATAAACATGATGCACCAATAAAAACCCCAAGTTGATCTAAAAAACGATATGATCTTTATTCATTATATTATAATTTTGCTAGTTGCATAAAGCTCAATTTCAAAATAGGACTCAAAGGAGGAAACTCTGTGTGCTCCTTCCAATCAATTTATATCACGGTATTGACTTTTGACCGAGTTTCAGAATTTGACTTATATATTATATTGGTGTCTTAAGAGCCACAATACTATCTAAGGCTCTTGATCTCAAAGGCAAACCAACTGAAATGCTGAAGTACAAAAAAAAAAAAAAGAGAGGGAAAAAAGGAGGAAACACTTACTTGTCCTTGTATAAACTGAAAAGACCATTAGCATGAATGAGATCATAAGTCCTTGGGTACGTAGAGAATGCTTCACACCTGAAACACGATATAACTATTATCAGAGGGTAGCTTTCAGCAGGACAAGAGGAAGAGAAAATCACTGAATAAGTAAAATCAACAGTCTGAACTCTTTATTATGAAGAGACAAAGTTAGACAAACACAATTTGTTCAAAGTAGCCTGCATACGATTGATATTCATTTCGTCATTTCCGCCAAAGCAGAAAACATTTGGTGCTGTAACAAATGCAGCAACTTATATGGTTGTATATAGGTGTGTTGAGTGCACGTGTAATTAAACTTTAAACCATTTGATACTTGAGGCCTCTTATTATATTACCTCTCCACCCAAATGTTTGTGATTTTAGTATCCTCTAAGCTTATGTTAACCACTATACCTAAAGCAGAAGAGTAAATGCAAACTAACATAAAAAGGAAAGTAGCATTAGATAAAGGTCTCCTTTCATATGACAATTCCTTAATTCTTCTCAGAGTCATTGATATAGAACAAAGGTTTCCCTTGATGGTTCTTTGCATTTAAAACAAAAGACTAGAGAATACAAGATTAATAATCACAACCACAAATATCGAATGGCAAGAGTACTTCCTATAAACGAAAAAGGTTGTCCTTGATAAGTTACCAAAGCCACAACTATACCAGATAAGAATATAACTGAACATGTGAAAGAGGACGCTGTACCAGTCATGATAAATTCCAATAAGTCCACGTTCATATATGACTCCCAAGGTATTTTTATCGGCTATCGTAGGCATAACATTCATAACCCACAACTTGGGAGATTGAAGAGCTGCAGCAAAACCTCCAAGTCCAGAATTCATGTCCATGATATTACGGTACCTTCCTGTGTCGATGAGTTTGTTAATTTTCTTATAAGCACTTACATGCTTCTTCCACTTTTTGTTGTCTTCCAGATATGCCTCAACAGAGACTCCAGAAACTAGTCCATTAGCGATTCTTGGGGGAACAGCAAAAAGTCTCTCAGGGAATGGCTTTAGACTCTCGTCATCACCATTGCCTTTGCTTGGTGTTATGCATGCTTCCATTTTGTTGTACCTGATAAACAGAAGCAAAATAATGGAATCCATGAAACTTGAACTTCAAGATTGAGTTTGCGCTGCAATGTACGTAGTATTAGATTAAATGAAAGAGTTTATCCTTTAACTTCACTACGGCTGAAGAGGCCAGGTTAGAAGAGTTAATGTCGTATTGTGCATCTAACGGCCT
>JBDJHY010000049.1:8873599-8897320 GCA_039654485.1 Withania somnifera | reverse complement strand
TTTAAAAATTAAATAATTTAACTTTTAAAAATAAAATATTGCCAATAAATTTAGGACCAGAAAAAAATATGAAACAGAGGGAGTCCATTTTTTTTTTTTTTAAAGTAGTGCTCAATTTTCCAAAATATGTACTTTACCTTATTATTTATCTATTTTTGTTTATGAACATATAAAATGCGCTAACTGGTACTTTTGGGGGTCGATTCAGGAGAAAAATCATGAGTTTCGTAAAATTTAATAACTTTAGTTCATGTTTTAGGTTAAAAAACATTCAAAAAAAAAATTTATTTTTTTAAAATTCAATGAACAAATAAAATTAAATTTTCTTACTCGGAGTCTGAATGCGTGGAGCAAGAGATTAATTAAAGCAGTCAACTCAGCATTTCCAGGCAGACATTCTCAACAATGGTCCCAAAGTTTTCCCTTTTCAAAACTAATAATTGTATGATGATTTTTTTTTTTCCTCTTAATTTTGCAATTTATAAAAATAAATAACTACTTGAGATATATATTTGAAGAGGACCCCATGGAACAATCAGCTCATGTGCTCCTTCAGCTTCAAAACAAGCTGTTTTTTTGTATCATACCTTTGAGGAATGCTTTTAATATTTAATGAACCTAATATTCTGGTTTTTTTATCAACTCCAAAATTTCCAACCACATTTACTCCATGGAAATGAAATTTTATTACGCAAACGAAATTGTATATATAACATAAATTTATGTTTTTAATATTTAATGAGCCTAATATAAGTATTTGATAAATATTAACAACATTTACAAATTAAAATCAGCCAAAAATCACAAGTTGCTCACTCCAACTTATATATTTTAAGCTTATATGCAAGTTTTATTTAACCAATTTTTTCTATTTTACCTCTAGCATCTTTTGCACTATCCAAATTACTCTTCCTAAAACATTACTAACTTCTAATTATCTCTTCATTCTATTTTCATCATTTGTTTTTTTTCATGTAAAAATACTTTTGAATATATATATATATATATATATATATATATATATAAAATAGCTTTAAGGATGCTTCAATCATTTTAATACAAAAAGTGCTGATCAACATTTAAAAATATTTTTTGGCACTTGTTATTTCTCTAACTACTTTTAATTAGTTAATTCAAAGAGACTCTCGTATCAAATTTTTGAGGTGAATTATTTTTCGACCAAACACTTCGGCTTCTAAATTTCGAATATGTTAAAAAAAAATACTTCATCCTTTTGTGGTGTCGATTTGGTGCCCGGGTAATCTAGATATGCATCGGCTAAGTCCCACCTTGGAGATAAAATGCTTTCTGCTAAAGCTAATTTTTTACTCAGAACCTGAGGTCTCTAATTTGAGGGGACTAATCTTTTCTATGTTTCTGCCGTGTCCTTTGGAGGAAAGAAGTGATTTTACACGAGTAGAGTAACTGCTAGTGCCTGGTTGAAGTTAACAAACATAGTATTGGAAAACCAGCCCATTGATTCTTGTCTTCATTTCTGTGTCTTTTATCAACCAGTCGCAATCTTCTTTTATCTCTCTCCGTTTATCTTGTACAGTTAACAAAGAATGTCACTGCACCATTTGTTCACAATCCAATCATCTTTATTCCAATGGCCTCTCTTCAAGAATTGCTAGCTGATGATGGTTTTGAGAGTTGTAAAAGAACACCTGCAAGAACTCATAGAAAAGTCAAGTTCAAAGACAGAGAAGATTCCAACATTGCTCTTCCTATTTACATTTGCCATGACAGAAGATCATCCTTAGATTTCTCCAAGAACAAATCTCGAAGACCCTTTTCCACTACAACTTCTTCAGTCCATTCATCACAAAAATCGAACGTCAAGTCAACTCATCTTGAAGGCAATATTCCAAGAAGAGATGAGCCTGCTATTGATGAAATTGCTATTAGAGCTGTGATTTCTATACTTAGTGGCTTTGTAGGACAATATTCGAGGGATAAAGATTTTCGCGAAGCTATTAAGGAGAAATGCTATGCTTGTTTTGTGGGAAAGAAGAATCATTCGGATAATGGGATTTTTGCAGATATAGAATTGGCTATTGAGAGCATAGAGAGATTAGTTGATAGTATTGATGATTCTAAAAGGGAAGTTAAAGTAAAGTCTTTGCAGTACTCTATTAGGCTATTGACAATTGTGGCATCTTTGGATTCCAACAACTCTGGAAATGGCTCAACTTGTGGAATTCCCAATTCCAATCTCTCTGCTTGTGCACAGCTCTACTTATCTATCATTTACAAGCTCGAAAAAAATGATAGAATTGCAGCTAGGCATCTCCTTCAGGTGTTTGTTGATTCGCCATATCTTGCTCGGACACACTTGCTTCCTGAGCTTTGGGAGCATTTGTTTCTTCCTCACCTTCTTCATCTCAAGATTTGGCATACACAAGAACTGGAAGTTCTCTCGAGTTCGAATTATGCTGACAAGGAGAAGCAGATGAAAGCCATAAACAAGCTCTATAATGACCACCTAGATATTGGTACAACAAAGTTTGCTCTTTACTATAAACAATGGCTCAAGGTTGGTGCCCAAGCCCCTGCTGTTCCTTCTGTGCCTTTGCCTTCTAAAGTGGGATATTCGACTTCAAGAAGACGTTCTATGGATTCTCTCACTTCCAATTCCTCCGTCAAGAACAACTCTCTGTAAGTTTGCATATTTTGAATGACAGCACATGGTGTTGAACTATTGTTTTTTATGTACTTGCTTCATAAAATACTTTGGAGCTTGAAATTCTTTTTTTATCCTGAAGTTATCGTGCTGTTTTTGGCCCAATGACGGAGAGGAAATCCATGGATGCTGCAAGAAAGGGAATTTGGGACTATGAGGTGGACGAAGAAGAAAAGATATCAGCCAGTGGAGATGACTTTAAGCAAGGGAATTATACCCCTGTAAGTGACCTTAGAAACCTTTACAAATTGCCTTTTGTTGATTCTTGAAAGGGTATAATGAGAATTCTTATTAAATTCATGATTTTGACAGAAGAAAGCAGTGGTTCATCGAAGATCATCAAGCCAAAGCAACACAACCCCAAAACATGATCAATGGGATCATACCCATAAAAAAACAGACCGCTTCCGTTTTTTCAATTGCCAAAGTGAGCCTGTGGAGTGCTTGATAGAAGGCAACAGTAAGATTGGCAGCGTTTCCATCAGAAAGGAAGAAAAAATCATTCTTGCTGTTTCAAATGATCTAGGTAGAGCTATCTTCGCGATTTGCTCCTCAGATAGCTTAAGTGAATGTGAACTGGCCATCCGTTTGGTGGCAAAATCTTGGCTTGATTCTCATGGAGATCCGGAGACTGTGAAGAGATTGTCTACAACTCCAGTGATAGAAGGAATAGTGAACGTTTTGTTTGCATCTGAAGATGATGAGATCTTGGAACTAGCCATCTCAATCTTAGCAGAACTAGTCACTAGAAAAGAGACGAATGGGCAAATCATTCTGAATTCAGATCCACAACTTGATATTTTCTTGAGACTATTGAGAAGTAGCAGCCTGTTTCTCAAAGCTGCAATTCTGCTTTACCTAGTGCAGCCAAAGGCGAAACAAATGATTTCATTTGAGTGGATTCCATTAGTACTTCGAGTTTTGGAATTCGCCGATCAGTTGCAGACGTTATTCACGGTTCAACGTAGTCCTCAAGAGGCAGCATATTACTTGCTTGATCAACTTCTTACTGGTTTTGATGTGAACAAGAATTTTGAAAATTGTAAGCAACTCATTTCACTTGGGGGATTGAACTTGTTGCTCAGAAGAGTTGAAACAGGAGATGTCTCAGAAAAGAGTAAAGTGGCTTCTGTTATGTACTATTGTGTTCAATCTGATGGAAGCTGCAGGCATTACCTGGCCAAGAAGTTGAATAAAGATTATCTTCTTCCCCTTCTATTGCTTCAAAACCAGCAAAACGCTCGAGGACATGTTTTTGCATTTCTGACGGAGCTTTTCTGCATCGACAAGTAACATTTTTGTTGTTTAGCTCTCATAGCCATTCTTCTTCTTTTTCTTGCGTCTAAATGAACAAATAATTTTGCATGAAACAACAGGCAAATTCAAAGAATAGAATTCTTACGTGGTCTACTAAATGGATGGGGAATGGTGAACACCTTGCACGTTTTGTTACTCTATCTCCAAAGAGCTCAACAAGAAGAACGCCCCATTATCTCTGCCATATTGTTACAGCTTGATCTTTTGGTAAGTCCGTGTTTATTATGTCTTCTCTGATTCAAAGAATCACTTGGAAGAGGGAAAGAGAAAATCCCTGCATCCAAAAAAGGGATCCTCATTTAGTTGCAGTCATGCTGCAGGGAGATCCGAATGAGTGCAGTGTGTATAGAGAAGAAGTAATAGAAGAACTAATAAAAGCCTTGGACTGTCAAGTATTCAATGAAAAAGTCCAAGTACAAACAGCCAGAGCTCTACTTATACTAGGGAGTTGTTTTTCCTATGCTGGAGAGCCAGTAGTGGAGCAACGTCTGTTAAAAGAAGCAGGCTATGATCAAAATGCTGGGAATTCATATCTTGGAAAAAACTTCATCCTTAACAGTTATACTAACCTGGTAAATTCCCCTTCATGACCCTTTTTCCTGTTGTACTTTAACCAAAACTCGTATTCACCTAGTCCTTCAACTAAGTTTCAGAACGAAGAGGAGGAGTCAACAAGAAATTGGCAAAGGAAAACAGCAATAGTTTTGCTTAACAGTGGAAACAAGAGGCTGTTGTCTGGTCTTGTTGATTCAATAGCCAATGGAATTCCCTGTCTAGGAAGAGCAAGCCTAGTTACTGTCACCTGGATGAGCAATTTTTCCTGTTTCATTGAGGATAAAGGAGTTCGATCGCTAGTATATTCGGAGTTGATCCCCGAGCTGATGAAGTTATTGAAGTACAATAATGCTATAGAGGAAAGAGTTCTTGCTTCACTTTCATTAGTCAGACTGGCAAACAATTCAGGTATGGGATTTCGCAAGCTATTCTTAAACTTGGCCTTGATAAAATTGTATGCTCTACCATCATAAACACTAGCATTAGAGAAAACTTGTTACTTCCCTAATACCTTATCAAACTTTATCACTATAAATAGTACTTGTATGAAACTCCTTTAAACTTTTTTCACAGAGTTTTTGGTCTATTACGTTTTTTCAGATTATTTGGCAAAATTGTCTCCATTGGATAAGGAGCTGATAAGTAATCTGCATAAGCTCTCAGAAGTAACATGGACAGCAAAGGAGCTTATTTCAATTATTTCAAGCAGATCAAAACCTCAGCAGCTTAATGTACCTTAACAACTTATTATTTCTTCAGCACCTTAGTCATTTTTCCTTGTACATGTCCATGAAGCACAGGATGTCTATATATTAGCCCCTTCTTGGAGGTAAAGTTTAGTAATTAACTGAGGCTATTTTTCAACCCCAATACTTCTTCGTCATTCTCGAGTCATTCATAAACAATTTCAGTCGATTACAACACAACTATTACCAAAGCCAAATTGACACAAAACATGCAACAGTAGGCAACTGGCTGAGGGCATATAAGAGAATTTGAGCAGTTTTGAGATGATATGTATTCATCCATATAAATTATCAGAGAAACAATGTAGTCTCTAAATGTTTTCTTTTGTTGTTGGTGTAAAAGATATTAGCTAGTCTAGCCAAGTGGTCTTGCGTTTCCATTGCCGTAAAAATTACTTACAATCTTCATAAGGTGCTTCAATGACCAGCTACCTTGGCAAATACTATACACAGGTAATGCCTCTAATTTTACAATAAAAAGCAGCAATTTCTGTGTCACTATAACATTTGTTGCAGAACTTGGAAACAACATTGAACTCGAAAAACAGACGTATTATCTGGGGATTTTCCAAAATATGTTCATGTATATATTTCATAATAACTGCCATTTTTGAAGGAACAATGGCCTCTGTTCCTCGTTAAAAATAGATTAAAAATAACAACTGGACGCTCTTATAGTTTTGATGCACTATAATATATTATTCTTGAAAAGAATCAGTTCAAACAAACATTTGGTATTGCATTCCATGAAGCTTGTAGCATATTAAGAATATTATGTAAATCAGTTAGAAACAACTAGAGAATATATTATTTCTTTCCTAGTTCAGAATAATTCCGTATATTACTTGTCATTCATTCACCATATTTGGAGCCTTCCGTGTTATACTTTGCACACTTCAGTTTTTTTTTTTTGTTCCAAATATTAATTAAGAGCAGGCATTAGTAAGAACGTAAATGAATCCATCAAACTACAAGTACTAAGTATATTGAACTAATTTCGATAAAGCTTTTTTTCTCTATGTACAATTCTGTATCCTTTGGATTATGTTCCAGGTCTCGTAATATACTCTCTAATGTTGAATTTGCTTTTTAATAGTTCAAAATAAATAATTTTTTAAAAGTTCAAGAATGTATAATTTTTTCAAATTTAACTAGTCAAATTTTTTTTGTAGTGACAATGTTTGTCCTAAAAATTTATAGAGAGGCGTTATACATATATCGTATATAGTGACACTTGATGTTTAAATTTAATTTAATTATTTTTTAAATAAAATTATAAAAGTTATTTCTTTATATTTTTATGCTATAAACGAAAATAAAATACTTGTTAAACTCAAAATCTCAATTGATTTTCATATTTCACTATTTAGAGGACTAATACATTACTAAACAAATTTATAACTAGATACATCGTACGATAAAGAATTAAAATCTTAGGAACATATGCATTTAAAATTAACAAAAAGTTCAAATATTTCAAACTTGATGTAAGAATTTTATAACTGTAGGTTGTTTCATAAATTCTAATCTCTTGCTGACAATATATCGATTACATAACAAAGATTTTTCACCAAACTTTACCCAAAAGATATTCAGTCGCTTCCCCATGAAGTAGGTTGGTTAAGAACTTAACAGTTAGCTCTTTTATCTCACTTCAAGTAGCGGTAGATTAAAGCTCTTTATCAGTACTTTTATATTCATCTTATGTATCTGCGGTCTCTATATCTTCTACTTCAACGAACAATCTCTTCATCAGAGTAAGTTTCAAATATTGAAAGTGATACGCCTGTATATAACGAAATTTTATTAAATTTAAATATGTACGTAATACGGATTAGATTAAATTCAAAATATAGTAATTCAAATATATATATAGTAGATTAATATAATTAAATTAATTATTTAAATTCAATAAATATGAATTTAATTAAATTTAATTTTTATTGAGCTAGTTCAGTGTTTTGGGCTACAAATGATGAGCCCATATTGTTGAGCCCAATATGTCATCTTATTCTAGAAGTCAATTTGGTACATGGGTCAAATGACATGGCATGCCAAGTCAAGCGAAAATAGGATCGTGTCGCATGTCAAAATGATATAGCATGCATATTGAAATTAAGGATCAATAAAGATGCGCCGTTTGTACAAGTGACATGTTCGAAAAAATCAAATATCGTCATGTTACTTAAATTTGATTGGCCGAAGGAAGCCTATCTTCGCCACAATTCCTCTATTCTACAACTCTAAATAGGGGTTTTTCATAATTCAAAGAGGACATCAGAACTCAAACAAAAAGCCAGAGAGAACTCATGGATCAAACACCCCAGATTCTCTAAAAGTTACAAATTCAAGTATTCAAACCCTCAAGTTCATACAACACTCAGGATCAAGACGAACATTGAAGATTAAGCTCAAAAGCCATTGAATCCAAGCACAAATCAAGATCAAGACGAAGATTCAAGATCAAGCCCATATGACCTTGAATCTAAGCACAAGTCAAGACCAAATTCACAAGTCAAATCCATTAAATGCCCAAGTAAAAAACAAGTACATCAAAATTCAAGAACAAATTAAAAAATCCTTGAATTTATATTTGAAAAGTCGAATCAGAGGATTCATAGATATTGTAGTACTCACTATTTAAAATCAAATAAAATAATTGTTGCAATATTTTTCTGTCTTGATTATTTTGTCGACTCCAATTTAATTGTATACAACGCCAAACTCCATATAAAATATAACATTCGTTGCTTGATTGATATACGATATGAGATTGGACTAGAAGTGATAACACACTAGCTACCAACATTTTTGACAAGTTCTAAATTTTCACTAACAATATTGGAGTTGTCATCTGTAGGTAGAATTTAGGTATTTATCCAACAATGGAGAAAGGTAGAGGTCTTAATATTATTCCATACTTTTACAAGAATGCTAATTTCTTGTCGTACGTTGAACTTATTGTCACTAGATAATGGGTGGCTTCAACATTGGCTTCATTGATAAAATTTCTGTTATACTTGACCTTAAAATTTACAGTCATGCCAGCATACGCGAGCAAAAGATGTGATGTCGTATTCGGTGGAAAATAATGAACCAAAATAGCTAGGCTAATTTTCAGAAATAGCAAACCTAATGTCATAATCAATGGTAGCATAATAATATTTTAGTATGTATAATTTATAGCAATTTTTTTTTCTTATACTCCCTTGTTTTTCTTGTTTCTCTCTCTTTTACATGTGGATCGCAATGTCAAACCCAACCCGCCCCAAACCATTTAGGTTTGGTTGGTTATTGCCTCTCCCATTTGAAAGCTCAACCCATTAAAAATTGGGCAATTTACTCATGTAAATCTTGTTAAAATATTTTTGAAAAACTTTTTTTATTTTATATGTTATATATAGTCATAATAATAAAAAATTATTAGGTACTAAAGATTTATAAAAGAACAATAAAGTAATTAAAACTTAGTAAAAATTGAACGGGTTGGGTTATGACCTATTACTAAACCTGTTTTGACACAAGCAAATTTGGTTCGGGATGGGTCTTGACCCATTTATTACCTTGACCCATTTTTATCCATCCAAATTTGACCCGACCTGCACAAATGTCACCCTTCTTTTATCTCTTTCTTTCCTTTTTTTTATTCATTTTTTAGTTTTTTTAGTTTTTTTTCTTCTTTTTTTCCTATTTCAGTTTTTTCGTTTCTTTTTTCCATTTTTCTTATTTTTTATTCCTTTTCCAATTTTTCATTTTTTATTTTTTATTTCTTTCGTTGAATATTTCTGTTTTTTTTTTCTCTTTTTGTTTCCATTTCTCTTTTTTTTCATTTTCTTTCAATTGCATTTTATATTCTGTATCTTTTTTTTTTTTGTATTTTTAAAAACATGATTATGTAAAACTTAATTCATGAGTGATGGCGAAATATCATAATCGTTCATTTTATTTTTACTCGCATCATCATGTATATTTTGTATTCGTTAATACAAATGATATGTTTTTATACATTTCTATCTTTTATTAATGCACTTATATTTTAAAGAATTATTTTTATTTGTAATATTTGAATATGTTATATACGTTTTGGTCGTATAAGTTAAATTGTATTTGTATTTTTTTAAGATGGTTTCATATTGATATAAAATGTATTCTTATATAAACTAAACCATTTAAGTACAAGTGAGTATAATTGATTCCGTTGTATTCATTAGCATATTTATTGGAATAACTTGAACTGTATAAACATAAATAATAGTTGCAAATACATCTTTTTTTACATTATTTAATTTATATTTATATTTGAATGCACCATTTGTGTTTTTATTGTTTCATTTATTTTCTATTTGTACTATATATGTAGTTGAACTCCATCATTTGTATTCTTTTAAATGATTGAAAAGAAATTATTGATTCTATTTCTACTAATACGTGTATATGTATTTATTGATACATATTGCTATACAAGTTGAACAATACAAAACAAATGGTACTTGTTTATATACAAATACAAATGATAAACTTGACATACAAATACAAATGACACACTTGTATGAAAAGATACATTGCATATTTATATATAATAGATATCAGCAGAAAACCGCAAGCCTAATAATATAAAAGTCGATAATTTAAAAATATAAATATAAATTATCTAACCTTGAAGCTATTTATATATAGCATAATCAACGTTAAGACTAAATCTAAAAAAAAATACAAATACAAATTAACTAACACAAAGAGTAAATGTATGTATGTAGCATATTTGAATATAATATGCAGTTAATTATTAATACAAATATAATAGGGATAATTTCAACTATATATAAAAAAATTTAATTTTTAAAAAAATAGCCAAAAAATATGCTAGCTACACCAAAATTACAAAAGAAAATAGTGGCATGTCATATGTTGTGTATATAAAATATATTAATATTATATAAAAGTTATGTAATATATCGTTATTATATACATAATATATAAACATATATAAATATTATATAACTGATATATAAACGTATATAAATATTATATAAAATATACATTAATATTGTATAAATATATATTAATATTATATAAATAATTATAAATATTATATAAATTATATATAAATATATATCGATATTGTATAAAAAATAAAAATACAAATGAATAACCACTCAAAAAGCATTGCCTTCCCACCCTGTGTGCCACATGCATCTTTCATGTGTCACTATCCCATACTTTCATGCAAAACACTTATCCTTTCCTTTTTCATTAAATTAGGTACTTCATTTAAAAATACTTATCAAGTTTTCTATTTCAAAGGTCTAACAAATACAATTTCTGACTAATATTTTAGGATGTATCATTTTATTATATTAAAAAAAAATACAATTTTTAATATTTTTATATAATTTATAAATATTTAAATTTTAATTCTAAAATATTAAATTAATCTAATTTAATTTAGCTTTAAAAATTAATCAAAATAACTCACAAAAAGAATACATTCAATATTAATTCATACAACAAACAAAATACTACTCTACTTCTCCAATTCAAAAAAATCAAAGTTTAAATTCAAAAAAAAAAATCCTTTTAAACAATAAAAATATTTTAGTTTCTTAGATAATGGTGTTCTTACCCACAAATGCATTTTGGTAAGTGATCATGTTATTGTTGGTGGTGGGAGCTTATTTTGAAAAAAAATCTTTCGATCCTAATTAATATAAAATTTCCTTTAAATAGTTAATAGTCTTAAAATTTAGATGAGCTTCTCTCGGTGTTTTCGTTAAAATAATATTTTGGTTATTTTTGTGTAAATAATTTAACTCTGTGGATATTTTGAGTACTTTGCTCTATATAATAGGTAGTCAATTATAAGTATAAATACAAAAAATAGTTATTTAAAATACAAGGGAATTAATGAAAATAGAATTGTATAAAACATATCATTTATATTCCGACGGTTCCATTTGTATTAACAAATAAAAATACAATGAGTGGTTATGATATTGTTGTCATTATCCATGGCTTGAATTCGACATAGCCGTATTTTAGAAAAATACAAGAAAATATAAAATATAATAAAAAAATATTAAAAAATTAGAAAAATGAAAAAATGAAAACGAAAGAAAACAAAAGAAAAAAAAGGAAAAAAGGAAAGAGAAGCAGAAACGGAAAAGAAAAAAAGAGAGAAAAAAGGGGGCAAAAAGAAGAAAGAAAAAAAAATAAGGAGGATAATAACCCACTGAAATATTGCTACTTTGTTATGTTTAATAATTATTTAAAAGTGTTATTATAAGTTACAATTAAGAATTTTAATTTATTATATAATACATTTTTTTTCAAATAAATAAAATAAAAATTATATGTTAGCACATCATTAGCATTATAAGAATATGATTAAAGCTACAAAAATCACCTTAATATGTGTTAGTCGATATTTGTATTCCTTGATGTCATGAGGAGTAGCATTGTGAATCAACGATAGAATTTTACGAATTTCGTCTTCAATATGTGTTAGTCGATCTTCGTATTCCTTGATGTCCATTGTTGAAGAACTTGAAAAAACTTATAATTTGTAATTTAGTAATGATTATTCTAAATATTTTAAAATTTTCTTTTATATAGTACATAATTTTTTTCATAAAATATTAATATTACATAAATTTGAGTATGTTGTTATAGAAAGGTAATTTTACAAAGAATGTACCACTATAATGAACGTCATTATTGTTATAGGTAGAATATCGTTATAGAGAAGTAAAATAAAAAATAAAAAATCAACGTTTTAAAAAATCAGACTGCTATAGTGAAATGTTTTGGTATAACGAGGGGCCATTATAGAGTGATCTAACTGTATACATACCCACAAATTAACCTTATTAACGATACTTTGGCACTTTAATTTTGATTACTATCATATGAAAAACAAAACTCTCTTGATTTGCAAAAATGAACAAGCACTTAGGAAGCGAAGGGAATGAGTTTGGCTGCTTCTCCTCCACACTTCTTTTTCTCCGTGTTTGTTCTGACGACTCGTAGCCCGTTAGCTTCTTTCTCGGGTAGTAATCTAACACATTTCTAATATAGAAGTTAAGTAAAACAAATGGGCTGAAGTATGAAGGAAAATGTTTTACCAGAAAATATTTTCTTGAAAAATAAGTGATTTTCTTAATTATATTTTGGTGTTTGATTAGTAATAAGAATGTATAACTCGATCTCGAGACATGACCCCGAATCCCGACTTGAGACTCTACCGAATCCTGACCTGAGACTCTATCTCGAGACATGACCCCGAGTCCCGACCTAAGATCCGACTCTGAATCTCAACCCGAGACTCGACCCCAAGATTAGCCCCCAGATCCCCACCCGAGAGCCGATCCTAAATCCTGATCCTAAATTTTAATTCGAGACTCGACCTCAAGACCCGACCCCGAACCCCGACTCAAGACCCTACCCCGTATTTCAATCGAGTCCCGACCCAACCCCAATCCTAATTCAGGACTCTACCCAAATCTCGATCCGGAATCTGACCCCGAATCTCTATCTCGAAACTCAAATTAGGGTGAAAATTTTGGGTGTGAAGGTGAAATCCTTACTTTTTGAAGGTAAGTTATTTACCTTAAATTTAACGAAAATAAGTCAACTTCAAAAATACTTTTCAAAATGTTTAATCTAACCAAATGTGAAAAAATTAAAAAACATTTTCCACAAAATGTTTTTCTACGTACTAAACACACTCTATGTCTATTTCTTTGAGTTTTTTTTTCTTTTGTAATATATGAGTGGAACAACCTTAGTTTTACTAGTGTTAAACCTAGTTGAGTTGCAAAGACAATAAGTTGTATACGTTGTGCGGTAAGGTGGGGAGGAGAATTACGCTAAGGGTTGAATATTGATGAGTATGATAATATCTAAGGGTTAGATGACTTGAATATGGTGAGAATTGTATTCTGCTGAAAGAGGTAAAGAATAATGATAGGCTATGTTGGGGTTATGAGTGTTAGAACCTATGTATTGAATTGAGAAGATAGTGATGAGTTGGTTAGATAATGAGTTAACGAAGGACTCAGTGTGATTTGTATGCCTAAGTGTTGCACTATGAATTATTTTATGACATGCTTACTTTGTGATTTATAAATATATTCTATTTATTATATGCTCATGAGCGACTTGATTAATAATCATGACCCATTGAAAGATTATCCATGAGAGATCCAAAATGCTAATAAGTAAAAGATCTTGATCCCTAATGATAATGTATAAAAAGAGTACCTTAGAATAAAGAAGGATTTGATGTGACTAAGCAAGGGCCGAGGTTCTTTTCGGCATTGCTCTAAAAAGTGAAAGATGTAAACTAATAAACATTGAAAGTGAAAAATTGTGATTTAACAAAAATCGAGGCTCTTTCCAGCATTGTTGTGATGTGACATATGGGCGGTGCCAATAAGACCCATTGTTTATGTGTCTTTGAGGCAATAAAACACATGAATTATATCTCTGGACGGAGTTATAGACCTACAGGTTATATAATATCGAAGATACGGGTGTCATGAAGGTACGTTAATAATAATAATAATAATAGTAATAAATAAATAAATAAATATAATAATAATAATAATAAAATATATATATCCAAATGATGAGTCCAATGAACAGTCTCCAAAGTACGATATTCATAGAGTTTGCTAATGAAACTTGAGTTCTCTAGTGTGTTTTACTGAGGTTGAGTCAATTAGTGCTTACTATTTGGTTATATCTTTGAGGTTGTTGTGTGACATTAACTTGAAAGGTGAAGTTTTGTGCTTAGTAGCTATTTGTTTGGTTGACTTGATTCATTACACTTGTTCTAATCGTGACTTGCCTGATTGACTAGCTATTATTCTTTGATGCTATTAAAGGGTGGTTGGTCATTAGCTCGATAGTTATTAGGAGCTGTGTTTGATTATCAGGTTGGTCTAAAAATATGATTGAGAAAATAATAACGCAAATAAAGAGATAATAGTGGCGGATTAATGTTGGAGGATAGTGTGAACTCATGAAACAAGAGTATGACTGGGGTAAATGTAATCTTGAAATACGATAATATGACTAATTGAAATAATATGGCTGGAATTTAGGCAATAATAATAATATATTGGTTATGAGAGTCATGATTTCTTTCCTTGATTCTATTTTGTAATTTTGTGAAATAACATTGATCGACCGTGATGCCTAACGGTACTTTATTGTACTGATCCTACTCTTCTGCATCTCTTCGGGGATGTAGACTGGATGCAGGTTAGTTATCGAGGTTGATAGAAGAAGGCCGAATTTTCAACATCCATCTTTGCTCTTTATCCCTAATAGAAGTGGAGTCTTTTTAGTTTTACAATGTATTTTCTCATTTTTATTGTCTCATACTCTGTGTTTTGGATGCTTTTATACATGTCTGACTAGGTCTTAAGATATATAGATTAAGTATATTATAAGAGATTTTTGAGAATCTATTTACTATTTTATCGACTTAATTTGGTTATAATTTTTAGTACATTGTACATCATAATTCCTTAAGAATATAATTCTTCTGCATAGGTTTTAAGGGGATAATGCGAGGATTCTCCTACCTATACAGATTAGCGTAGGTGTCCGGACAGCCCGATAACTCGAATTGTGACAGCTGACCTTTTATTAAATTATATTTTCAAAAATTCTAAATATAAGATTGATTTGCATCAAAAGTACAAATTATTGAATACCTAATTACTTCTTAAAAGTTAAGATTTAATTGCTTTTAAATTCTAAATATTAAAATTTTCTACATAATCAAATAAAGTATGATTTAATACATAAACTTTAGATAATTTTAAAATCTTAAATTTTGAAGGAATAATTAAATGACTATTTTATCAAATGTAAACTATATTTTAAAGGATAAAAAGATGAACAATGTATTGCTATGGAACTTGTACTTTAAATATATAGTAATTTAATTTTAAATTTTTCATTTTACTCTTTATGAGAAGATTTTAGTTTTACATAATGTATACATATTCCGAATAGAAAGTATTTCAAAATTCTTTCCGAATTGTTTTAGGCAAGAATTTTTTTTCATAGTCATAGTAAAATCTCTTCGCTTTTGCTCTGTACTAATTATATAATTATATTTCAAGTTCATGCTATATGTATATTGTCCGTTTGTTTCATCAAATTTAATAGTACTTATTTTTTATTCTGTATTTAATGTTTGCCCTGGAGTTTTAAGTATTCGAATTTGCATCTTATAATGTCCATTTAAGAAAAAAAATATTTTCTAATAAATAATTGTCCAAACTTAATTTTACCTGAAATTTCAAATCAAGGTTATACAGATCTTACTCACCACAAACATTACAGGTAAATATGACATACTTCCCTATAGAAATACACATTATTATGGAAATCAGTCTTAGTGTGTGTATCATGCGCTGTCATGATCTCTAATTTGATCATGATGGAACGTATCTCAATTTTCGCGAAAGATAAGCTAAAATAATAATAATGAAAAAATATAAATATAAATAAAGTAAATGAGAAGATAAAAAAATTATAAAAAAAATACAATCTAAATTCTCAAAATCAGGTTGTTACAATGTGTACAAGCCTCTAGCCAAATACGATATAATAATAAAAGTCGTATCATCAATGTCTATAAAAAGTAAAGAAAGCAAAAGTAGGGAGGATTCACATTGTCTATGAACAGATAAATAGGCTATCGTAAAACTCAATAAAAAGCCTCGCACTCAATATATGAAGAGAATCAAGATATCTTTAGCTTCGAACCTGAACAAAAAGTGCACAAAAATAAGCATGAGTATAAAAATAAAGATACTCAAAGCATCCTCGATTGACTCTAAAATAAAGTGATGACAAGAACTCTGACTCGTGCAAACTCAAAACTATAAACCCTACAACCAGCCAATTGTCCAAGCTATTCGAATAGATAATCATATAATCAAGTCATGTATGAGGATTAAATAAAGAATTCATAAAAAATACATAGCTTGCACCACATTATCAAATCAAGTCAAGTAATCACACTAGAGTCAAATAATCCTAAGTCACAAAAGATTGCCACATAAAGTATAATATAATCAAGAGAATGAAAAAGTCAATAAAAATATCAATTCAATATGATGCAATGTAATGCAATATCAAGTGGAATGATTCATGTCTATCCTATCGATAATATCCGTTGTATGATTTTGGCTAGTTAAAATTCATGAAAACTCACAAGGTCTATGCATTTGTTTGGAATTATTTTCTTTCGGATTATAATCACAGAATATGTCTGAATTTTTTTTTTTTGAGTCTTATAATATCACGCTGTTTGAAATTATTTTCTTTCGGGTCTTTCCATCTAACACTCAAACCCATTTTCCTTCGTACCTTACAGTATCACGGTATTTGAAATTATTTTCTTTGAGTCTTGTCCATCTCAATGCCCAAAATTATTTTTCCTTCGATTCTTACGTGTCACATTATAATTTTGTCTCAAGAGGCTCATTTCCATTCAGTGTTTCAAATCATCAACAAATAAGTAATTTCATACGTGATTGTGAAAATGAACATTTTCAATTCAAATAAGTTTGCAAAGGCTTCATATGTGATCATGAAAATGACAACTTCAATTCAATAAGTCAGCAAAGGCACTCACATGAAAAAATATGAAATAAAATATCGTATCAAGTCAGTCAAGTTTCCACACGGGCATTACAAATAAAAGAATCAACATAAGACCCTACACAGTCATCTCAACAACTAAATAGTCCTCAACCTCATAATAATCAATTAATAGGAGGTTTCACACTATATTTTTTTTAACCCATCATGTATGACTCTTGTTTCTCGGGTGAATACTCATCTTTTCACCCACACAGACACTTTCAATGATTTTCATTACTGCTCCTAAGTAACATAACCATCATATAAACATATAAATATTTTGTAAAAGAGTCACTAAACCCAACTTGCCTTAATTCAAAGTCAAATAATCACACGTCATCCTTGCCACTAATCCGAATAGATTTCGATTGAGTTCAATCTGATCAAATATGAATTACCCATAAGAAAACAAAACTATTGATACCCATTTTGTCATACTCTAAAATCGGATCAAAATGGAAAATTTGAACCCCAATTTAAATATGAAATTTTCTTCAAAAATTATGTTACTCATACTTTTGAAAATCCAAATATAAAATTTGACCAAACATATATATAACTCCCTAATATTTGTCCAAAAATTTCATTTAGAAACTTAAACTTAAACTTAACCTTGTTTCAATTGAACACAAAACTATATACAATTTTCTTCCTAACAGACACAAAAAGTTGAAAAGTCAATATATAAATAACACACATGTAGTTAATCGTCTATTGTTCAATTATATAGATGTGGCACTGTATTGTTAATATAGCATTTTATTTTTAATAATATGTGATAGTTCTTTTTTACGTCAGACAATTAACTACATGTGTTTTACTTATGAAATGAGTTCTTAACTTGTTGTATGAGTTCTTAACTTGTTGTGTCTGATAGGAACAAAATTGTATATAGTATTATGTTCAATAGTAATAAGGCTAAGTTTTAAGTGTCTGAATGAAGTTTTTGAACAAGTTTAAGGGATGATATATGGGTTTGACCATAAAATTTCATCAAAATTCAAGTAGAAATCAATCTTGAAAACGTTAATTTATTATTTTAAATATAGGTCAAAACCCTTCAATTTGAATCTTTAAAAAATTAAGAAATGGATGATGATTATGATTTATAACCCGAAAATAGAAGAATTCTATGAGGCGTAGCCACTGATTAAATCTTGGAAAACTTCTTCAAAAAATTTCCAATCTTTCTCAAGAATCATCCAAAAAAACTTTTAGTAAAGTCCAAGTATTCAAATAAGAAAGAAAAGTCTCAAAAAAATATTTATAGCCTCTTTAAAAACTTAAAGATTTTAAATTTACCCTTTATTAAAACACCTTAAAAATTATCCAGAGGTTTTTTTTAAAGAGGAAAGTCTCGTGATTCTTCAGAGGTTACAACTGATCTCTGGACCCATTCTATGGTCCACTCTACAAAACATGGAACCAATTCACTGTTCGTAGAGTGACTCGTGGTTTGATTACAGAATCACACCTATTCAAAACAGAATCCACGGAAGGTTCCATAGCCAGGGATCCTATTCCACAAGCCATGGATCCCTTTTTGCATACCACTGGACACTTAAACACAAAATTCTCAAATTAATCCTCGAAATTTGTTTGGAACCCCATGAACACAAACCACATAGAAAATTTTGAAATCAAAATGATAGGTTCTCCTAACTAAACACTAATGTGGGATTGTTAAATTCAGTCAAAAAATGGTTGTCAAGTAACTTAGATATGAAGAATTTGAGAGAAGTTGCTCATATTCTTGGAATCAAGGTTCTCCGTGATTGCAAGAAAAGGATGTTAGGCTTATCTCAAGCTTCTTATATTGATACAATTCTTACCAAATTTAGTATACATGAATCTAAGAAAGGATTCCTTCCTTTTAGATATGGAATCTCCCTATAAGGATCAACATCCTAAGATAGATGAGGACATAAAAAACATGAAGGCAGTTCCTTATGTTCCAACCCTGGAAAGCTTAATGCATCCTATGCTATGCACTAAACCTAACATTTGTTAGTGGTAAGCATGGTTAGCATATTTCAATTTAATCCTGAATTATAGTACACAAATAATCAAGTACCTGAAAAGGACAAGGGATTACATGTTAGTCTACCATATAAATAATTTAGTGCCAATAGAATATACAAACTCAAATTTACAGTCTGACAAGGACTCTATAAAATTGACCTCTGAAACTGTGTTTACTTTGAGAGTTGCAAACTTGTGTTGTTGATTCCACCATAAAATCTGAGTATGTAGCAGCCTCTGAGGCAGCTAAGGAGGCAATATGGCTACGAAACTTCCTGAAAGACTTAACAGTTATCCAAGTGATAGAAGCACCACTTATGATGTATTGTGACAATAATGGTGCAATTGCAAATTCAAAGAAATTATAGCATCATAATAAGGTAAAATACATTAAGCGTAAGCACTATTTGATTCGAGACATAGTGCATAGAGGAGATTTATTGGTGGTGAAGAATGTATCAAAAAATAACCTGGAATACCCTTTCACAAAAGTTTTACCACAAAAGCCTTTTGATAGACATTTCGAAGGAATCGGTGTTGGAGTTGTAGATACATGGCTATGAGTCTATGTGGGAGATTGTTGAGATATACTATTAACTATGCGTTTTGATATAGTATTATTTATTAAATAATTATTTATTTATTTGTTTAATCTAATAAAATATTATATTAAATAGGTAATTTTTTCATATATGTGTCCTCAACTTATATAATAGATGATTTTATATATAGAGTTTGAGCTTATACACAGAAAATTAAATCAGTAGTTCTTAAAACTTAAAGTTATAATTTATAATCGTAGATGAAAATTTGTACAAGCCATCTGAATGACTGTAGCACGAGATTAAAAGTAATGTATCTTGATTATGAGAACGGTATTGTTCTAACATCTCATACTAGTGTATTGTATATGTATTGAACAGGACCGAGTAAAGATTGATATTTTAGACTGACTGATAAAAATAGATTTCTAAATTGTTAAATGTACTTATATTCTTAATATTGATTCAACTATTATGAGTTGTATATATTGATTATCATTTTGATTTACTAAATGGTGAGATTCTGAGATAGGTCGATATGTCTGGTAAGTTGGATGATAATAAATATATGTTGGTGAAATACTAAGTTATTTAATGGAATTCATATCTCGATATAGAGACTAGTGATATGCCTTTTATGAGAAGCATATGTTGGTGAAATAATAGGTTATTTCATGGAATCAGTAATTTAATTTATTAATTATATCTGTAATCTCAACATAGGGAATTACATAAGTGATTGATGAAAATTTTTGAAATAAAAATAGAGGAGTGCAATTACGATTTTTTAATAAAATAATTTATAATTTATTATGATAAAATAATTTAAATAAATATTTTAAATTATTTTCATAATAGGAAGCCTCAGTAATTAATTACGTGGTCCCTACAGTGGCATATTAACCACAACTCAAATTTTTTTTTTCTAGGGGGAAAAGAAAGAAACAAACGTATGTTTCTTGTTTCAAAAAGCAACGTTTGTTTTATTTTTCTTGTTGACCCTGAAGAAGCTTCTCTATAAATAGGGATTCTCCTAACCTAAAACAATCAATTCAGTATTCTACACAATACTTGCCCACCCAAATATTTCGAGAGTTCGACTGTGAATTTGGGATCACTTGAGAAGGCCATAGAACTGGAGTCAGACTTGCTTCAAGATATCTGTTCATTTTTCAAAATGTATATCCTGAGTTAATTTTTAATATATTTTATATGTATTATATGTTGGTATTTTTTGTCAATTATTCATGTAGGCATCAGTATCCTGAAATACTTTCGCTGTATGATTATTTTCTAACACATTTACCACAGATTATGTGGGTGAAGCTTTACTAACTGCTTATCATATATTAAATAGAGTACCTTCAAAGAGTGCATGTTTCTCCTTATGAACCTTAGGATAGTAGAAAATCAAATATATATTATCTTAAATCATGGGGGTATATCCTTTTATAGAGTACCTAATCATTAAAGAATAAAATTAGTTCCTAGAGGAATAAAATGCATTTTCATAGGATATTCACAACATTCGAAAGCATATAGACTGCTAGATCTAGAATCTAATGTTGTTGTAGAATCTATTCATGTTGAATTTTTAGAAAATAAATTTCTACATGATATTGTTGATGAGAAATTAAGTGAAGCAGATCAGAGTGGACATGATGTACAAAAAATGTTACATTCTGAAATTAATTTTAAGAAAAGTGACAATACTCATCTAGAACCAAGAATAAGTCAAAGGGTTAGAATAGAAAAAATCTTTGATCCTGACTTTATCTCCACATAATCTATTTTTGTAAAGGGAGATGGAACTAAAGCCCGTAATAAAATGCCTATTTTGTTTAATATAGAAGAAGATCCTAAAACGTTTCAAGAGGTATGTCTTCAAAAGATGTTGCTTTCTGGAAAGAGGCGATTAATGATGAATATGGAATCATTGATGTCCAATAATACTTGAATTTTAATTAATTTGCCTCGTGTATCTAAACGTATTGGATATAAATGGGTGTTTAAGACAAAACATAATACAGACAGTTCTATACAAACGTCCAAGGCAAGGTTAGTTGCAAAAGTTTTACTCGAAAAAAAGGTGTTAACTACTTTGTTACATATGCTCCAATTGCAAGAATAACATATATTATAGTGCTTTTATCTTTGGTGTTTATATATGATTTCTACGTACATCAAATGGATGCTAAAATTACTTTTTTTAATGAAAATTTAAGTAAACAAATCAATATAAAATGACCGATGAGATTTGTGCTTCCTGGTAATGAGCATGAAAAGTTTAATACCATGATATTATCAAATGGGTTTGTACACAATAATGCTAAGAAATGCATTTACTACAAAATTACAAAGAATTATAGAGTAATCATTTGTCTTTATGTTGATGACATGGTTTTTGATATGATCATGTTTGGAGTTTTTGAAACTAAGAAGTATCTAACTTAAGTCTTTAAAAAGAAAGATTTGAATGAAGTAAATACTATGCAATAAGAGAGTGACTATATCCATAATCCCACAATATTAATAAGATATTTAATAAGTTCAATCATTGAGGCATCAAGGAGTTTAAAACTCCAAATGATTCAAGTGTAAAACTTACTCAAAATACTGAAAGAATAGCAGCTCAATTAGAGTATGCAAGTGCAATTGACAGTTTGATTTATGCAATGCACGACACTAGGCCTGACATAGTATTTTCTATGGGTAAACTTTCAAGGTTTACAAGCAGTCCAAGTGACATTCACTAGAAAACAATAATTAGAGTATATGAATATCTGAAGAAAATAAAATAATTGGGCATCTGTTATAATTATTTTCCTAACATATTAGAAGGGTGTTCTGATGCAAGTTGGATCACCAGAATAAATGATAGTAAGGCTATCTCAGGTAGAATTTTCATTAGTTGGGAATCCAAGAAAAAAACTTGTGTTTTTCATTCTACAATGAATTAGCAATTATTGGAAAGGAAGTGAAATGTCTTAGAAACATGTTATTGGATATACAGTTGTGGCCATAACCTACGTCAGTCATTCTATATTTGTGCAGAAACTACGTATTGAATGATTTGCATGATTCTTTATATAATGTTTATTATGCTTATAAAACTGCTAAAGAACTGTGAAATCACTTGAAAAGAAATATAAGATGGAAGATGTTGGCACTAAGAAATTTATTGTTGGGCATTTTCCTGACTATAAGATGACCGATTCTAAGACTGTGATCAGTCAAGTGCAAGAACTTCAAGTAATTCTGCACGAAATTCATGCTGATGGGATGGTGTTGAGTGAAACCTTCCAATTGGCTGCTATTATTGAAAAGCTGCCTCTTGATTGCAAGGATTTCAAGAACTACCTCTAGCACAAAAGAAAGAAAATGACCTTAGAGGATTTAATTTTTAGACTTCGAATTGAAAAAGACAACAAAATTTCTAAAACCACGACCATCGTTCCTGTTAAGAAAAAGGTGAATATTATGGAGCAAGAAAAACATCATAGTTCCAGGAACAAAGCCATGATGCTCAACAAAAATAAGAAATTAGAGGCAACTGAAGGTGTCTCTAAGAAAAAGTACAAATTCCAGGGAAAGTGCTTCAATTGTGAAAAACAAGGCTACAAGTTGGGAAAGTGCTTCAATTGTGAAAAACAAGGCTACAAGTCAACTGACTGTCGAGCTCCTAAAAAGAATCATGAGGCTAACATGATCGATGATATCTCCAAAAATATGGAAGATATAAATTTGGTCGCTATGGTATTCGAAGTGAAGCTAATCGGATCCAATCTAAAAGAGTGGTGGATTAACACTGGTGCCACTAGACATATCTACACCAACAAGAAGTGTTTCTCTGAGTTTGAGGCAATTCAAGGGAAAAAAATTTACATGGGTAATTCTGTCGCTGCTGCTGTTGAAGGGTAAGGAAAGGTGCTATTAAACATGACTTCTAGCAAAGCGTTAACATTAAAATATGTGTTGTACGTGCCAGAAATTCGTAAAAACCTTGTATCGGGATTCTTGTTGAACAAGCATGAATTTCGCATGGTGTTCGAAGCTGATAAAGTTATTTTAAGTAAATATGGAATGTTTGTAGGAAAGGGTTATGCAACATATGGGTTGTTTAAACTGAATGTAATGATTGAAATTAATAAGAATAATTCTTCTGCTTACTTGCTTGAGTCTTCAAACT
>JBDJHY010000049.1:8844000-8854950 GCA_039654485.1 Withania somnifera | reverse complement strand
CCGATCTTATGAAGAAAACTGGATATTTATAGTTGAATGTGACATTTGTACTTGATAAAAAACTCTTTAGATTCTACCACATTAATGTGCACGAATATGTATAATGAATTAATTCAAGAAACTCTTGAGCTCATTCATAAATAAAAAAATGATACATTAATTAGTCTAAATTCATATATCCTATTAATTCAAGAAACTCTTGAGCTTGGTTCACTGAATTCATTCATGACTCTTGACAGACCATCCATTGAATCCAAAAAAGAATTAATTCATCAAGCCCTTGGATTCTGAAGATTTTTTTAAACCGGTAGAAAAATATGGGGTTGATCAGGTCCAATGTTTCAGTCTGATATTTCTATGCGCAGGTCGCGCCTGCACACAGATCAAGCTTATTTGGCTTCCACACAACCTTGGATTTGCACCCCCTTCGTGCACACATGCGAGGTTCTACCATGGAATATAGATTTTCCAATAGTTTACAAACCCATAAGAAACACTTTCATAATTAAAGTGTTACCCTTCCTTATAAACTTCCAATGTAGGATAGGATACTCCCTTAGCTTGCCTTTCCAATCAATTTGTCATTCACACTCACTAAATATCCAAAAATCCCCCATATGAATGAAAATTATTTTTGGCTCAACATTTAATGTTCATCAACTGACTCTTGCATAGAAAAAGTAGGTGTTACCCTTTAAAGTTCTCCCATGTAAAGTATGTTTGCCTTACTAGCAGTCCAGTAAATTCGATGTCCTTGAACTATCTCTCTGTCTAGTGCAAATAACCCACACACATTACAGAAATCATTTTCATATTCAATTCTCATGATTTGGTTCATTTTGGCCATAAACACGTCCTGGTTCTGCAAAAGTTTTTACAAAATTGATCCTGACTAATTGTCCTTTGAAGTGGCCCAATTTTCTCTCACATAGGTGACTTCTTAAGTCTGAAGTAGTCCACACTTATTTCTTTAAAAGTCATTAATGCAACAACTTGCTAACCTTAACTGTATCACCACTGTTTTATGATAAGTATGAGTCGAGGTTACCCCTACAGTGCACTACCAAAGTCTTACAGTAGGTTGTCCCATTGGACCTAGATCTTGAAATCTCCAGTCAACTAGGTTGGGTTTTCCGTCATAAGACCTTATTTTCCACAAGCTTTACACCCATTCCTTAGTCATTTTCTAAATTGGCTCTTTATTTAATCCTTTGGCTAGTGGATTTGCAATATTATCCTTTGACTTCACATAGTCAACAGAGATAATTCTAGTTGAGAGTAATTGTCTAATGGTATTGTGTTTACGACGAATATTTCTAGACTTACTGTAATGAACCTCATGGTCATTTATGATAAATACGTGATATTTTACATTCTAAAATATTTCAGTAGTTGTCCCAGTCATTTATGAAATACTGGGATCGATAGTTCGAATCCCTGGCTACTCGGTTGAGAAATATCTTAAATTGCCTATTTTAGAGCCTAAAACTAAGTACTCGTTGAACAAAGTCAATTTTTCTTTAAGACGAGCTCGGAATTAAATTTCAACAGTTCTATTAACTCCGAAATGCCAAACAAAGACAAGATTGACTTTAGGTTTGTGTTTCGGGGTTTTCGTTTGCATTTATGCTCATTTGTGGATTTTAGTTAAGTTTAAGGCCTAAGGAGGAGCTTGGGAGGTGTTTGGAGTGTCGGATCGAAATTCCGACTCTTTCATCAGCTCTGGAATGGTGAATTTAGGCTAGTAAAAGTGTTGGTTTCTGTCGGTGTGCACGGAGTAATATTGAGTACCTTGGTGGAGTAGTGCATTTTCTTCTATTTTTTGTTCTAGGGGTCATTTTTTTTAAACGGCCTCAGATGAACATTTCAACGATTCCACTAATTTGGAATATCATTTTCATGTTGTTTACATATTTTCTTTGTTGAAATTAAACTCAGGATGGTCATTCTAGACCCCCTGAGGTTTCTTAATGCAATTGTAGGCTGTAATGCTGGAACTGCTGGTTGCGTCCCCTCGGTAGGAGGACTACCATAAGCACTGAGTACCTGCCACAATATGCTATGAATGTCAGAAGAAGGCGTTGCAGCAGGTGCTGCAATAGGTACTGTAGGCACTGGTGGAACCTCAGAAGTAGTGGTTGGAGTAGGCACTTCTGCAAGTGCTCTAGCTGTCTTCCTGATTGCTAATGAACGTGTATGAGGCATTTACGAAAAAGTGATGACAATAAGTGAGAATTTTTAAGAAACCATCAAGGATGTACACACGATACAAGATTCAAAAAAAAGAGTCAGTTTTTCTAAATGTCACAATAGCCTCCCGAAGATAAGCAACGGGTGTCTCCGCGCCGATTTGAAGGACTCTACTAGATATTGATTTTGTATGCTGACACCGACGAACCTAGGCTGTGATGCCAATTTGTCACGACCCGTTCTCTCGGATCATGACAGCACCTACTATACCACCAGTAGGAGAACAAACCCCGTAGTCCGAAGCGGAAGTGGAGGACTATTATATCAAATGCGGAAAGCACAAGTCTAAAATAGCATTATATAAGTGAATAAAACAGAAGGAATAAGAATCAAAGTAAATGCCAAAATCCAGTATCAATGTCATACGAACCACTAAGTACTGAACAAGAAATCAAAATGTCTAATATAGTTCTGTATCTCCGAAAATACATGGAGATCAAATAAAAATGCAAATGCCGAAAAGAAGTAGGAAAATTTGGACACCAAGCTCACCCTGTATCTCTGAAATAGAATGTAATTTGTAAGAACAACGATTTGTAATCATGGTCGGGCACTTGTACTCATACTACACTTACACATGTGCAGATCCGAGTACGGGTACCCGACTCCAAGAATTTGCACCCCTTGGATTTGCATCACCCCCTACACACACGCGCGAGGTTCTACCACGGGGTATAGATTTGCAAATAGTTTACAAACCCAAGAGGAGCACTTTCATATATAAAGTGTCAGTCTTTCCTATAAACATTCAATGTAGGAGAAAACACTCCCTTAACTTGACTTTTCAATCAATTTATCATTTACACTCACTAAATATTCAACATGAAGTATATAATAAAATATATAATTTATATATATTATTATAATATTATCAAATATGCAAACTAGTATTAATACAAAACTAATTATTTAGATGCATGTTGAAACTTTGACTATTCCGTCTTAATTGAAATGTTATTTGTGTAACTGATTAACAAAGAGAATTGTATGGTTATAAAAAAAAAGTTGGCTATTTCACATGTCTAAGATGTTTGTATAATATAGTTGAAAGATTTCTTGATCTCCATTGAGAAGATAAAGTGCATCCTAACAATAATAATTCTATATCTACGGGGATTCAAATCGAACCGACAATAAATTTATAAAAAAAATATTTTTTAATTTATTTATTTTTTTAAGAAAGAAAGAAATAAAAAAAGATTTGCTAATTCAGGAAATTATTTTCCCTTTGGTGTGAGTTGTCATGACTTCCTTTGGCTATACGAGTTTTGATTCCCCTTTTCTTGATTCCGTTCCATGCAAAACTCATCTTCTGTTTTACCTTTTCTATAATTCTCTCTCTGTGTCTCTCTCTGTCTCACACAGACACACAAAATTTTATTCTTTTGGATTCATCCTCATTGTCTTTGAACCCCTTTTCATATTTTTCTCTGGTTGGTTGGCTTCACTTTACACTCCAACAACTCAAAGGTTACAACTTTTTTCCGACCCTCTTCTTCTTCCTTACTCAACCCCCCTCACCCACCTGGGGTGGCCCCTATTACATCACTTTTCTTGTTTTTTGGGGATTGCGTGCATCATATTTTTGGAACATTTTTGGTGTCTGGGCTCTTCTTCTTTCTTTGAATGTTTTTATTTGGGTTTTAATGGATGTTTTGACTTTGAAGGTTGATTTTCTATTGTAAAGTAGAAAAAGATTGGATTTTTAACATGTTCCAGATCCAATTCCTCTTTAATAGGTTTTTTTTAAACTTTCACAGAGACTGAAGTCTATCTGGACCAAGAGAAACTGTTTCTTTCTTGGACTTTCAGAAATTGAATCCGTATTTGGCTGAGAGGGTTCTATTTCAGATGTAAAGGTTCAATTGAGGTAAGTTGTAGTTATCTGTTTCTTGCATTTTATTTTGTAATATATGAATTCTTCTCTGTTGTAGAAGTAGTTTTCACATGCAGTAGGAAATAATTTGACATACCTTCCCTTTTTGTTGTTTTTGTTTTTGGTTGTTGTCTGCTCAGGAAAGAGGCTAGTCTGGTCTGAATTCCCTGACTGGAGTTGAGGATTGAATTATTGTGGGTATTTTGATGCTTGGTTCATTGAGTATCGTTGATATGATTTGTATCTGAACTTTGTTGGATTGAATCTCTATGGACTTGTCAAATTGTAAGCAATTGAGATTCTTTGGAGTCCATTTGAATTTCTTGGTAGCAAAATGCTTGTTCTTGGTTGTTATTGCTTTGTTCCTTGGAACTGTTTTGCTTCCAACATTCTCTGGACTTAGTGGGGTCATTCAACAGAACAAATTTTTCTTTGTCCATAACGGTTCATCCTCATCGAATCAATTCATAAAACGGAAGTTTCTTGAAGTTCCTCAGATTGTATGGGGATTGAACAATCAGAAGATTGCTTTTGGTAGAGCTTGTTTGACTGCACGAATGCTCAACCGAACATTGCTGATGCCTAATTTGAGTGCTTCATTGTTTTATAAAGAAGTCGAACTTTTGAAGCCTATTTCCTTCGATAAGATCTTCCAATTCGAAAGATTTAATTCCATTTGTAAAGGGTTTGTCCAACTGAGTCGTTATTCAGATGTTTCGAATCAAAGTGATGTTATAGAACTTCAGAAAGGTAGTGGAAGAAGGTGGACATTGGAAAAAGATTTGGAGCAGTTGAATCAGTTAAGTAAGCATCAATATGATGCACGTGAGATTGTTCGGATAGTAGGGAAGAACCCGTTTTTGTGGCATGATCATTGGCCAACTAAAGACTATGCAAAGGTTTTCGAATGCTTAGCTTTAGTAGAGGAGATATCAATAGAAGCAGATAAAGTAGTCTCCAAGATTAGAGAAATAGGAATGGAGGTTAGAAGTAAGATTCCAGTGTCAAGCTCTCCATCACAACCTGTTCCCTTTGTAGCTGTGCACATGAGAGTAGAAAAGGATTGGAAGATTCACTGTAAGAAGCTGGAGCAGAGATTAAATATTAGCGAAATTTGTAGCAGTAAGGAGGAGATTATTGCCAGAGTGGGAAACATTGCGGGTCTTAAAACTCCTGTTGTCATTTATCTTGCTGTTGCCGATACTCTTCTTGAAGATAAGACCGTCTTGAATGGCTGGAAGGACGGGTTGCATCCTTTTGAGAAGAAAAAACTAGGTGTTTTTGACATTTACAAGAAGCAACCGTATTTATTTCAATCTGCTATTGACTATGAAGTCTGCTTAAGAGCTGATATCTTCGTAGGGAACAGTTTCTCAACATTTTCAAGCCTTGTTGTTCTTGACAGAACCCAAAAGATGATTAAAGCAGGTGAGACAAAGTTGTGTGGTTCGGATGTTAGATGGCCTTCTTATGCATACAATATACGAGGAGCTGGGAATACCCCTCATCTGTGGATAACAAATATGTCTGACACTAACTTGACGGCAATTAGCTATGGTTCTAATCACATTTCTTGCTGATAGCTGTCAAGTCTTTAATTACTTATTGTTTATCAGTCTTTGCCTTTGGATGCATGGATAAGGACGCAGATAATTGGGTTCGATGCTTCGTTGAAGTTTCATCGTCTCTGGAAAACTGATGCTGGGATCTTTGAGGTTTTTTGGTTAAAGAGATAAGTTATACAAATTATAAAACGGCTTTCTGGGGATTGTGAAGAGTAGGTATACTTTGCACTTGGGTAATTATATTTCTCAGATTTCGCATTCATTTTTGTCGATATGTGAGTAAAATATTAATAGAGTATACACTTCTGCTGGAACTTTTGTATGATACTCCTTGTTTCTCATACTGAACAAAAGAACAAGAATTTGGCATTTAGGCCTTTAATGTTTTTATTGTTTGCTTGAGCCCTCCAATAATTTGTGAAGAACATTGTTTGGTATGTCCGTTTCAACTGTTTTCTATTGAACCATGACTCTGTTTTCTTCTTTCATGCTCTTTATTTTGGGAATAAGTATTCTATATCTTGCATCTTTCCATTACTCTAGTATGTATATGTTTACCTAGTGGTTTTTGGTAACATCGAGAAATTTGACCTTACGTTCCGTTTGAACAGGCTAGTTTATATTGTTATGAAGTTAGATTTCCTATATATATGAACTTTTTTCCGTTGATCTTTTTATTATTGTAGGGTCTATGTAAACAACCAATCTACCTCTCGGGTAAGTAGGCAAGTAGGCATGAGTACACTCTATTCTATTCTCTTCGGGCCCCCCACTTATGGGATATGTTTGATTTTTTTTTTCTTGCCTTTTTGTAAACATTTAGGTGACTTGACTTTTCATGTGCATAACAGAGGAAAGCAATAAAACATCATGTGTATGATTTGATATGTTGGATTTGTAGAGCATGGCCACAAATCTTGATAATGGGTGCATTGATGAGCCTCAAAACTGGTCTGTTCATTGCCAAGATGGTTTATTTTGGCGAGTTCGGACCCAAAATAGCCACTTTTTCAATCAAAAATACCAAAAGGGACATACTGTGGTTTCTTGAGCGATAAACCTATTCAGTTAACGGTTGGCGTTTGAATATTTAATTTTCTTTTATTTGGCTGTGTCGCTGCAATTGCACGACATGTAGATTTTTTCTTGGTGACTTTTGGTAAACAAGGCCTCCCGACAAGCACGATGACGCTGGAAGTTCAACGATAAGGATCGTGCATGTGCATCGTTTATGCTAGTAGTCAATTGCAACAAATTTATGGTTGTGATTTATTGTTACGTTAATCATATAAAAATTGCTACTATTAAATTTTTTTGCTATTTATATTCTTGTGTCCTATGCTTTCTAACTAGTATAATAGTAAATATATTACTGATGCTATTTGAAGCTATATAAATTAATTGGAAAAACACTTAAACTTAAACATGGTATAATTAATTAAAGCAGTTGAAATTAAAATAATATAGTCAAATCTTACTATAGCGGTAGTGTTTGTAAAAAAAAAAAAAAAAAAAACAAAAAAAAATCATGGCCTCTGTATCGAGATGTTGTTCTTCTTTGCATTTGATGTTTAAATATCATTTAGTTGTTATAAATAAAAATATGAAAATATTTCTTCTTTTTTTTTACATTATAAACGAATAATAAAATACTTGTTAAATTTAAATCTCAATTGAATTTTTAATTTCATTATAGAAAGAACTAATATATTACTAAAAATTTTATAATTAGATATGTCGTATCGATAAAAAATTAAAATATAAGTAACATATACATTTAAAAATAATGAATAGTTTTAAATAGTTCAAGCTTAATGCAAAAATTTTATAATTGTGAGCTATTTTGAAAATTTTTATTGGTTAATGACAATACATTATGAAAAGTATGTACGAACTTGTGGTATAAGAAGTGAATTGACCACTAACAAAAAAGAATTTTATAATCAATTTAAGGTCACCCGCCTAGTTTAATAATTTTATGTAAAAAAAACATATTTAAACCAATTTAATGGATGTTCTAAAGAGTTTCCTAAAAAGATTTCTTTTTTTGTGATTGTAATTGTGTGAATCTCTATCCCAAGTGATTTACCATGAGATTAAGAAAACTTTTGACATTGAAGTTATGTTATCCTTAAGTACCATCATTGAAGAACTTAAAAAAATACAATTTATTTAGTTTTATGTTGATTATCATAAATATTTTGATATTTGATTTTATACAGTATATAATATATTTTTATAAAATATTAGTATTACATAATATTTGAGTATGTTGTTATAAAGAGGTAATTTTATAAAAAGTGTATCACTATAATAAATATTATTGATGTTATAGGTAGAATATCATTATATAAAAGTGAAATATAACATAAAAAATTAATTTCTAAAAAAATTAATCTGCTATAATAAAATATTATTATAATGAAGGACTAAAAGTTGTGTACTTCAACTCCTAGGTAGTTAATAAATGAAGTACAAGTAATTTTTTAAAAGACATAGTCATAAAATGTGGTGTAATAAAAGCAGTTGAAATTGAAATAATACTTCAACTAAGTATTATTTAATTAATAAAAGGATAAGTCATTTATTAACTTTTTCGAAAAAAAAAATTAAAAATAACATAGCAATTGACAAATGAACAGACATACTTCCTTTATATCATTGATATATTAAAATTCAAATAACAGTATATAAAAAAAAAAGTCACAACCAAAGAAGAAAACAAAAGTAAACTTAAGCAGAAGAGCAACACACGACTAGGAGTCGCAGAAAAGCAAAAGCTACATGTGGTGCATTCTGCAGCGACACAGCCAAATAAAAAGAATCAAATACTCAAACACCGTCTGTTAACTGAATGGGTTTGTCGCTCAGCAGACCACGTTATGTCCGTTTTGGTTTTCCACCAAATGTAGTGTTCCTTTTGGTAATTTTAATTTAAAAAGGAGCCTTTAGCTCTGAACTTTTAATTTAGCTATATGCAATATTAACGTTGACATAGCATTAAGTTGTTTTTGGGCTACATTAACTTAGACGGCAACGGTATAATAATTCCAAGGAAGCTCCCAACTTTTAGCTACAATTGCATCCGTTTTATGTTTTTTCTAATTTGTAATTTATTTATACTGTAGACTTTAAATTCCTTGAATTGTTTCTTTCACAGGTGCTGTTTGGGTTATTTTCTATCTTTCTTTGTCCTTTAAAGTGACAAAAACAATATTGATACGCATCAAGTTATCAACTAGTAGATGTAACAAACACCTAAGTGATTCGTTTTTGGTAGACAAAGTAATTGGTGTTAGTTGAAACAGTAGAAATGCATATAAGTGATAAATTTATTGTATTATTTTCTTTTAATTGCACTTAATCAAAATAAAAGAATAGATCACTATTTATTGAAGCTAAAAGGAATAAAATAAAGTGAGACAGTATTTTCCTTGTAGGTCTTTAGGTTAATAGCTAAAGAGAAAAAATATTTACAATAATTAATGTAGATCCAAAACAAAATGAATATTTCACTTGCTTATTAATGTAGATGATAAAATATGTCAACAGGGTTTTTCTCTAGTTGCAGGTTGACCTCATTTTTCTATTGTATTTTAGTATTCAGTTTCTACTTGCACTTGTGAGTTGTCCACGCATTCGGCGGCTGATTATTTGGTCCACACTAACTATTCATCTTTAGTCTGTTTCCACATTTATTGGCTGGCATTCAACTTATCCTTCCTACTCGCAAGCAATGAATGATGATCTTGATTTTTGGAAAAAGAAAGTCAATTGGTATATGGATTTTGAATTATGCTATGATATGGATTGGGCTTCATCAAAGCTTATCAAACGGAGTCGATATAAGGAGTATGAGGACTTGTTGCCAAATCACAACTTGGAAGGTTTGAAGGATGTTCGGAGTGAGGATATGAAATTCCAGACTCCACTTACTGTTGAAGAAGGATTAAGAAAAATGAATTTTATATGCAACTAAGGCTACTTGACTTGAAGATGCCAAACAAGGCCCTTACTTCATTAAGGGTATTTTTATAATAGATAGCATTTTTTCTTTTTTCTTAGTATTATAAATAGGTAGTCTTTTATTTCATTTAGAAACTTTTGTTCAATTGTGAATTAAGTTGTAAAATCTATTTTCTCTTTTTTAGAGAGAGAATGGATCTAGTCACTTTAGAGAGAGACATTGTAGCTCGAGTCTCTTTAGGGGATAAAGTTCAACTGAGAGTGTTTGTGTGACCTCTTAAACATTGTTTTGAAATGTGGGTTTCTTGGAAGTTGATTTCCTTGAGGTCTTCGTAAGTATGTTTTGCTTGATTCAGATTAATCAATTTGTTGGTTTTCTTTTCTTGTAAGTCATTATCATCCATCTATTTTTGTTTTCGTATTTTGCTTTCGCGTACTGAATTTCACATCATCTAATATCAAAATCGTGTTTAGATTTTGTTTCTACGAGATTTAGTCTTGGATTTGTTAATACAAAAAGTAAAATTTGACAAAAAAATTTAACGAAAAATCAAGTTTGATATTGGTGTCTTCTTTCAAGTTTTTAATACTAGATTTGATTTCTCTATTATTACTTGAGTCTAGATCTGAAGATTGAGCTTGATTGGAGTTAGGGTTTGGCATCCACCATTGTTGAGGGTTTGAAGTTTTGAAGGTTGAAAGTGGGTTTTGAAAGTTTGAGAATTATGAGGAGTTATTTGAGGCTTGAAAAGTGTTAGGATTTAACCTCCAACCTATTTGGAAGTCACAACTCATAATTCGAGTAATTTGGAGTTGAAAACCCTAGCCTTGAAATTTGGGTGTTCTTCATGAATTTGAAAAGAATTTAAAGTGGGTTTCAGTTTTGAGGAAATTTGGTTAGGAATTGAGGGTTAATAGTTATTAGGGTTTGTTCCTTTCATCAAGGGTAACCTAAATCTCAAGTTTCATCAATTACCAAGCTAATTTGAGAGAGTTTGGTTTTTAGGGTGTTCATACTTCTCCAAATTTTGACCTTGAAATTGAAGGGAAAATAGTTGGATTTGAAGATTCTAAGGTATTGGGGATTGTTTCCCATATGAAAAGGTGTTTGGAGTTTAGAGTTTAATTTTGGTGAGATTTGGAGTTGTTTTGAGGGAGTTCAAATTTTGAAATCCACTATTTTCATGGTATTCACAGTTTAAAGGTATACCTGATATCCGGTCCGGGTCAGTCCGGACCATTTGGTCCCTGGCCCGGCCGGGCTCCGGTCCGGTCCGGGCTGGTCCTGTTCCG
>JBDJHY010000049.1:8817737-8828118 GCA_039654485.1 Withania somnifera | reverse complement strand
CAAATAAGTAATCAAGTTATTCAAAAAGATTTCACAAAATAATGGGGAAATAGTTAGATAATTCTGTTTTAGAGGTAGGAAGTTGATGTACAAAAAATAGATCGTCAGACCAGACTCAATGTCTACTTTGTGAAGGGACACCATTGTGGTGCAATATCAATAAAATCCTTTGGCTTATCAAATAACAATGGATTAGAATCAGCGTGAAAACCTTTAAAATCAAGAAATCCTGAAATTTACATTCATTTTGAACAGACGAATTCAAAAAATATAGATACACGAAAGGCCGACGTTTAATAAGTAATTGGTTTTTTTTTTCTTGTTTCTTTCGGGTTTGGGGAAGCGGATGAACAAAGATATAAAATATCATGAACACAAAATTAAATTCTTTCGCAGGTGGAGGGTAGCAAAGAGGGGAAGTTGTCCATCTACTAACACATCAGTTGCAAAAGTGAAAGCAACTGAATTAAGGTAAAGATTCAACATACTGAAGATGGAATGCAGCAAGAAATGAAAAGAAGATCATTGAGATATACACATCTTGCAGAGAACAGACTTCTAACCTGCTGGTATAGTATCTCAGAGTCAGTAAAGGCATAAACCTTTCTAATCTTGATGTTCACAGCCTCCAGCAATCCATCCATCAAAGCCAAACAATTAGCCACAAATTCTTCCACATAAAAATCAAGCTTTTTCTGGATTTGTATAGGAGAAGCACTTTCTGCCCTCTCCATAACCACTCCAATTCCCGATATCCTGCAACCAGAGTCTCCCGGACCAGCTATAGAAATACCCTTAAAGAATAACTTTACAGAATGTTCATCAAGATCTACTTCACAATTCTCCCTTGCTGATTCCTTCTCATCCTTGTCCTCGTCCTCTGCTACTTCATCCTCTTCTTCCTCCGAAGTTGCATCCTCCCTATCTTCCAACTCCTCCTCATCTTCACAACAACTACAAAAATCTTCTTCATCTTCTTCTACTTTCACTTCATTTGCTATATTCACCAACAACCCATCACCATGAACCATTTCTCCTTCCATTTTCAAAAATTCACAGAAGCTTTGATGCTCCTCCAATTTTTTCTTTACAATATATATTAAAAATCCATAAGATCCTCAACTTTACAATCCAACAATTGAATAATAAACCTAAGAAGAACCCATCAGTAATAACCCAAAAAAGCCTTAAAATCTGGGTTGGAACAAGATCAATCTCCTCAAAAGCTTTGATCTTTACAAAGGTTGAAAGCTCCTGTACAAAAATTCAAGAAATACCCATTATTGCTAGATCCGTAAAACACAGAATAAGTAAGAAATACCCTTCTAACTCCAAAAATAGAGCAATTGCTGCTTGTAAAACTCTAACTGAGAAAAGTCAAAGTAAATAACCCCACTACGCTACCTAATTCCAGAGCTTTCATTATCAGAAAAACTATTGAATATAAAAAGCGAATGAAACTATGAATAAATCAAATCCAAAAAAAAAAAAAAAACAAGTAAGCTTGTTTCGTACCAGAGGGTGAGGGACTGGGTCTGGTGTTTCATCCCCCTTATGTATGCATAGAATTTATCATCTGAAACGTGTTGCTAATATTAAAAGAAACTGTTCATACATATGTACACAGTGTATATTATAAAGAAAAAGAAAATCCTAATCTGACAAAGTTACAGCAGGAGGGCTTTTACTAAAAAAACAAATTGTTCAGAGGAGAAGAGGGAGAGAGAAGCATCAGTTGTTGTGGTGCTGCTTCTTAATATGTGGTTGATTTTACAAGCAAGGGAATAGAATTACTCTTCTACAGTCTTTGCTCTTTTTTCTTATTGTTTTAGTATTTTATTTCTCTTTTTTTTTTTTTAGTTTTATTTCTCCCAATCAACAAAGTTGATTACTTTTTCCGTTTTAAAAAATTAGCCTCTTTTTTTTTATTTTATTTATTTTAATTGTTTGTCTTATTTATAAAATTAAGCATATTTTAATTATTTTTTTAAAACCTCTAATATTATATTTATTTATTTAACTTTAGTTGTTACTCTTTTCTTACAACTTTAGTTGTTACTTTAACAAATTCTATATCTTATTTTTAATATTAATTGTTTATTCTTTAAATTAATTTTTAAAATTTAATACTAAATACAATTAATAGGAGTAATATGGTAAAATATTCATGGCAATTATTATTTTCATATCAAACTCAAATGTAACAACTAAATGTGAACGAAAGAAATATTAATTGTCATTTAGTTGTTACATTTGAGTTTGATATATTCATTAAGAAAAATTCACAACTTTTAAAATTATGTAAAAAATAATAAATTTTCAAAGCTACAACAACAACCTATGCGACTTTTTTTCTCTTTTTTTGACTTTGTATCTAATTACTTCAATTCTTTAAATAAATATTTTTAAATTTTTACTCTAATAATAATTATTTAATTAGTAAAATATAAGAATAAAATAATAAAAATATACTTTTAGTTATTAATTTTTAAAAAAATATGCCAAACGCAAGAGTCAAGTATTTTAAATCAGAACAGTAAATTACTGAAGCATTTACTGCTTTGCCCTTTCTTGTTTGAGGACATCCAAAAACCTTGTTAATTGTTTTTTAGGTTCTTGTTTGGTATGCTCAATGTGATAAATAAAAAAATTCTATTCTACCTATTGTATAAATAGTAATTCCACCTCAAATCAAAATATTAAAATTTATTTAATTTTTATTTTAAAATTATTATGCCATATAATATCTATCCCTATTTCCAGCACAACTATTTATAAAAAGACTAAATTAAATGAAAATCTATTCAAAACACTTCGAATTCAGAGCATGAATACAGATAAATAACTTTTAATATTAAAAAGGACATGAAATAAGAAATCAACAATATATCCAAAAGTAATTCCTATATTTTGAAGTACTAGAAGAAAGGGTATAATTATTTTCCAAGTAAATAGTACTACGTCCGTCTGTTTTAATTAATTAATTTTATTTTTAAATTATTTAGAAACAGTATATTTAAGATTTTTTCAGAATAAATGGTATTTCATATAATCTAAAAAATAGATATTAATGATGTTCTTTCAGTTTTTTTTTAATTAAAATTAAATATTTTTCTCACATAATCAAAAAAGTATTAAAGAGTTTCATCAAATTCAAAATATTTATTGAGGATAAATTGTCAAAAGCACATCTCATTTTAAGGAAGATATCTAAACTAAAAACATCATTTAATTTAAAATTCGAGATAACTGTTTAAGCCGAATATTCTACCTAGCATATGTACGATAATAAAATTCAAATAATATTTTAACACATAATATATATATTTAGTTTAAAACTACTACTTTTATTTTTATATTAGTTGCCACCTTACTATAAATATTTATCCTAAATTATTTGTCCACTTATATCAAATTAAGATAAAATTAGTTGTCACTTTTCTATGAATATTTGTCCTAAATTACTTGTCTATTTATCAAATTAAGATAAAATTAGTATATTTTTTCTACTTTACCCTTTCAATTAGTAATTCTTTGTGAAAATATAAACAAGTTAATTTTAATGTTTTAATAAATAATTTAAGAGAAAAATTAATAAAAGATATTTTTTCATTTATAGCCTTTTATGAAGGTGTAAAAAAGAAAGTGAACAACTTATAAGGGATGGGAGAGTACAAAATTTTAAAACAGGCAAAACATATATGCAGATTTTTTAAGTTAAAAAAAAAATTCATTTAAACATTAAGCTAAGCCATGTTCCAGTTAAACATAATATTATATATAATTTTATTTCAATTAAACATAATAAGTTGACTTGACATTTTATTAATAACACGCATGTAATTAGTTATATTATATGAAAAATAATATTTCATATAAACTTAATTTTTTTTAATCAGTAAGTGGAGAAACAAAATTATTTCATATATTAAAAAATATTATTCCACATATGTTACGTCGCTTATCCATATGTGAAAAAAATATTTTTTTTAATATATGAAATACTATTTTTTTACATCATACAGTTAATTATATGCATGTCATTTATGAAATGTTATGTCAATTTGTTGTGTTTAAATTAAATAGAGTTGTATATAGTGTTGTGTTTAAAAACATGAATAAATTTGAGTGTCTAAATAAAATAAAATTATATATAATATAATGTTTAATTAATCATGATAAATTTTAAATACCTAAATAACTTTTTGGACAAATTTGAGGACAAAAAATTTAAGTACCTATTTTTGTGCAGAATCAATCACGTAGTAATAAAAAATATATAATTTTTTTATTAAAGAATATAAAAAGAACCATGAGATATTTGATAAAACATATGATGTAGTAGCAGAATTAGATGCTCAAGTGCACAAATGTTTACATAGAGTGTCATGTAGGAAATAAAAACCCATTTAATGAATGGCGTATTTAGTCGATTTAAGAAAAGATTCTGTCAAATTCTTTGATATGTTTTCACCGCACTAAAAATTGAGAGCACATGGCATTGGATTTGTTTACCAAAATTCACTTTCAGTTTTTCAACGCTTTAAATTAATAATTTGACATTAACCTTTTGAATTAAAAATATTATAATTTGAGTTAAATTAATGATTAGATGTTGAATTAGGAGACACTCATCATTGCCCCCTCTCCTACTCTTTACTTTTTCTCGTTTTTAAAAAATATTGGAGATTGAGCTTGTATATATTTTATTTCTTTTTGTCAGTAGAAGGATATATTTAGGAGAAAAACAAAGTTATCCATTTTCAGTTGAAACTTTTTTATATTTTATGAAGTACGTTATGTTTTGAAATTAGTCAAACTACTGAACGAAGGGAACACTTTGAAATTTCATTATTCTACTACAAAGCTTATTATTGACTATGTGTCTTGAGGTTAATGGAGTCAAATTGTGACTCTACCCTGAATAGTTTGTGAATTTATGATATGGACAATATAAAAAAGTTCAAGATTAAGAAAACTCATTCTGAAATGTTCAAAATAGAGTAAGGAATATAGTCAAATAATGGTTTGGCTTTTTCATTGATTAAGAATGTATATATACACAAAAAATTGGGTATATAGAAATGGTCAACTATCCTAAAATCGGAGAACGAATATTACATATCTTAGAATGGGAGATTACACTAATTACCCAGATATTACAATTAGTTATAAATATTTGTTAACACTTGATTCTCTAATATGCCTCCTCAAGATGGAGCTCCGGAGGAGATACAAATCTTGACCCTAAAATATTGGAAGCAACTGTGTGGAAGTGGTTTGGTAAGAGCGTCGGCAAGTTGATCTGCTGAGGAGACGTGAGTAACGCGAAGAGCGCTTGATTGAACTTGACCCCGAATAAAGTGATAGTCAATTGCCACATATTTCATCCGCGAATAAAAGACTGGATTAGAACAGAGATAAGTGGCACCCACATTGTCACAGTAGATAACATGCGGTGTACGAAGAGTGATACCAAGTTATGTGAGAACGGAACAAATCCAATTGAGTTCAGAAGAAGTGGGGATAACTGATCTATACTCAGCTTCCGTGGATGACCGAGCAACCGTATGTTGCTTCTTGGATGATCAAGAAATAGAATGATGATCAAGATATAGGCAGTCGTTGAGGTATAGTCATCTTTGTTTCCAGCCCAATCAACATCAAATAAAGCATGGAGGGAAAGTGAATTTGCCTTGTGAAGGAGTAATCCATGAGTTAGTGTGCCACACAAATATCGAAGAAGTAATTTTGCAGCATTCAAATTGTCAGACATCATGCGATAAATAAATTGGTAGAGCTTGTTAACAGAACATGCTATGTCAGGGCAAGTAAGGCAAAGATACTGTAAACTGTCAATAATTGTTCTATATTCTATGCAGTTAGTCAGGGTTATGCCTAAATGAAGTGTGAGTTTTCCATCTGTAGCAAGTGGTGTAGCTATACGTTTCTACCAATCATCTTTGTCCCAGGCCATAAGATCAGTGATGAGCGCCTTTGAGTAAGTACTAGGTCGGATGGAGTGGTTAGGACCTCAATGCCAAGAAAAAAAAAAGGTGCCAAGATCTTTAATTGAAAATCTTTATGCCATGAGGTCAGTATAACACTGAATAATATTGGTGTTGTTACTTGTGATTATAATGTCATCCACATAAACGAGTATATATATAGTAGCGTCACCTGAGTGAAGAGTGAATAGAGAAGTGTCTGCATGAGAGCTTGTAAACCCAGACTCAATGAGGAATTGGCGAAGTTCAAGGTACCATGCCTATGGGGCCTGCTTAAGGCCATATATAGCCTTCTTTAGTTTGCATACATGTGTTGGATTGTCTTTATCAACAAATCCTAGGGGCTGGAACATGTAGACACCATTGGAAAGACAGACCTAAAGAAGGCATTGTTAACATCCAATTATCACAAGTGCCAACCTCTTGACTGCCGGACTTAGAACAAGTCATTTTGTTGTTGGCTTGATAATCAAACTAAAAGTGTCATGATAATCCACTCCAGGGCATTGATGAAAATCTTTGGCAACTAATCTGACTTTGTACCTGTCAATAGAACAATTAGGAAGCTGTTTAACTTAAATCCAATAATATTTTAAAGAGGAGTAGATGGAATAAGCTCCCATGTTCCATTCCGAATGAGAGCATCAAATTCATCATTCATAGCTTGTCTCCATTTGGGATCTTTGAAGACCTGGGAAACAGCATGAGGCTTAATGTTTGACGATTGAGAAATGATTGCAGTGAGGTTCATCTTGGATAGGGGCTTATGGATGTTATTTTTTCCCTCTAGTAGTTATGTGATGGGTATTTGGATGGGTGGTTTGTGTTGTGGTAGAAGCAGAGGAGGCCTCAGAATTGTGTGTTTCTAGCGGTAAGTAGTCGAACATGTTTTTTTGATGATTAACTGAACTGTGTTCTAATAAATAAAAATCTATCGGTAGGGGTTGATGGTCCGGGCAATGGATAGATAGGGCATTTTGTGATGAATGCTAATACGAGGAAGTCCCTTGTGGAGGCGTATTGAGTGAGCCACTAGAAATTGGTAAAAGTTGGACTGGAGGAAGATATTTGGAAATGATCTCTGGGTAGGGTGAGCTAGATAGGATTGGTGATCGGTAAAGGGAAAAGAGTTTTCAAGAAATTTGACATGACGAGAAATGTATGTATTAGAAGTGGATAGAGTAAGACAGATATAGATATTTAGTGTTAAAGAGTAGCCAAGAAAGACACAAGGAGTGGAACGAAAGTCAAGTTTATGTTGAGAATAAGGGCGAAGCCACGAATAACATAAGCAACCAAACACTTGAAGTTTGGAATTATTGGGTGGAGACTGAACGAGTTTCTCAAAAAAGAAATGAAAGATGTAGCGTGGGTGTGGGCATACGGTTGATGAGATAAACAGCGGTGGCAAAGACATAAGTCCAAAGTTAAAGGCATTGATGCATGAGTAGGGAGAGATAAATCGGTTTCAACAATATGGCAATGAAGTCGTTCAGAGAAACCATTATATTCTGGTGTCTGGGATGGTGAGTATGATGGGCTATACCATTAATGGATAGAAAACTATCAAGGGTTTGATTGTCACCACCATTATAGCAATAGAGGGTAACAATTCGTTGTTTGAATTGGTTTTCAACTAATGTCTTAAAGCGCACAAAGACATCAGGCACATAGATTTTTGTTTAAGGGGATAATGCCAAATATATCGTGAGTAGTGATCAATAAAAATAATATAGTACTGAAAACCATCAATAGAATAAACAGGAGGGGTCCATGCATCAGTGAAGATAAGTTCAAGCGGGTGGGATAAGGTTAAGGTAGAAGAAGAAAATAGAATTTTATGACTTTTATTGCATGAAACAGGCATTACAATAGGTGAAAGAGGACAACAGACTAGGCAATAGTAAAGTAAATTTGGCAATAATATTTCTCATAATAGTAAATGATGGATGACCTAGTATAGAGTGACACTCGGATGAAGTGGTCTTAATACTGGAAAATACAAGTAACGGTGGAGAGAAAACGGAAGAGGATATAGTTGGTCACTCATATACGCCATCCTTAGGTTCATCCATAAAAAGGATTGCCCCAATGTCGAGATCCTTCACCTGAAAACAGAGGGTGAAAATTCAATAGAAACATGGTTATGGGTGCAAAATTGATAAATTAAAATTAAATTTTTTTTCATATAAGGGACACAAAGGATATTTTGTAAAGTAAAGGTGCGAGATGGAGTGAGTATGGTGGTAGAATTTATATATGCTATATTAAGGGCTGATCCATTGCCAATCGTGACTTCGTCGATCCTTGGTATAAGCTATGAAGAGAGAGATTACTCAAGTTAGAAGTAACGTGGTGAGATACTCCACTATCCAGAAGCCAAGTAGGTCTTGTGGTGTTACCAAAAACAGTATAGTTGGCTTATGGTTGCCAGGGTGTGGAGGGGTGATATCCCTGAGAGCCTTGAGGTGAATTTTGATTGGTGACTAGATAAAACATTGGGCATTAGTTGACATTGTATCCTTGAATGTCGTATGATTGACAATGACCCAAATAAGGTTTAAGTTAGCGTTGATCATGAGGAAAAGGCATAGTGGTAGGGCATGATTGTTGTGTATGGTTAGCTAGTGGCTGCCAATTTGAACGATGCCGCAAGGCTGTGGAATGTGCCATGGTAGGTAATGAAAGAGGAGAGGGTTGAGCGGTCTGAAGGGATGCTTCTTTGTTAAGAAGTTTCTCATAAAGTTCAGCAAAGGAAATTGATGTATAACGAGCATTAATGACGTCAATGATAGATTTATACTCATCACTTATTCCTTCTAGAACCCAATCAATAAGATCCTCATCATCAAATGGCTTTCCTAGAAAAGCTAGTTCATTGGCACGAGCCTGTCACCTGCATGTATTCACTAATTAATTTTGTGCCCTTGGTACACCATTTTAATTGTTCTTTCAGTTGTTTAATATGACCATTAGATGGTTTGACATAGGTAGTAGCTAAGGTTTGCCATGCATCAGGGGAAGTGGTAGTGCGTACAATAAGATGTTGCAGTGAAGCAGAGTGGCACCAAGTAGAGTGTTGAAGAGAGGGAAATCTTGATGTTTTCATGTTATGTATGTCGGATTTGGAGATTCTACACCATTAACAATGACAGTGAGTAGTGGTGGAGTGCGAGTGCTATCAATGAAGTGATGAAGATCATAACCTTCAAGAAGAGACTGAATTTGAAGGCTCCGTGTGAGATAGTTATTAGATGACAATTTAGTGATATTAGAGAGATTAATTGTAAGGAGAGGATGTTAAGGATATTGGAAATTTTGGATAGTAATAGGATCATCGGTGAAAGGGGAGGACACATCAAAAGTCATTGAGGGGACTGGTGATGTTTTTTAGAGAAGAAAATACACCCAGGTAGATTAGTCTCTTGATACCATACTGAAAATAGAGTAAGGAATATTGTGAAACAATAACTTGGCTTTTCCATTCATTAAGAGTGAATGTATATACACAAGATTGGGTATATAGAAATGCTAAACTATCCTAGAATCGGGGAAGGAATATTACATTTCCTATAATGGGGATATTACATTAATTACCAAGATATTACAACTAGTTACAATAGTTTGAAATATGAAGAATATTTGTTAATAATTGATTCTATAATTTTAGTAGTTATGGAATCTAAATGTAATTCTTAGGCGATTCTTTAGAATGATGTGATCTTACTATGATTAGAAAGAAGTTATATGTAAAGAGAATAACAGAAGAATGGTATAATTGGAGAAATCTTTTATTAGCCTAAGATCGAAAGATTCAACTAAGAAGAGGAAGTCTTGAAAGGAGGAGGAGGATTTGGGATAAGAAAATTTTTCACTGTAAGAATTAGAATTGGCTTGAATTAGATTTACTTGGGATGTTTATTAATGACTAAGACCACCCTAATTAATATTTACTACAAGTATCTAACTCTCTAAAAAATCTACATATTTCTTAGATACAATACCTATAATATTCTGAAGTTCTAAATATTAAAGAGATTACACTAAATACTTTTAGATTTTTCTTAGTATTTATGATATTTATTCTTTAAAAAGATCATTTCAGATATTTTTATTGGACCAAGGGTGGTTCACAAAATTGTCATCTTACGTTTTGATTGATGACTAAAATATTAAGTTAAAGATTTGATGTTAACGAAGCTCTTACAAGCTCGTGTATATATTCGTGAAAGTTATCCTAAGCCAAGAAAGTACTTCGGGAAATTAAGGACACATTTTGAGGTATTCCGACTACTCAAAATGCAGTAATTGTGAAGAAACAGAAGGGCTTTAGTCGACCAACAAGAGGTTTTGGTCGACCAAAAGGTACCCTT
>JBDJHY010000049.1:8750954-8761950 GCA_039654485.1 Withania somnifera | reverse complement strand
TCTCTTGATTGGGCACCAAAGCATCTATAAAAGCTCAGGTGAGGCCAGGAGAACGGGTATGCTCAAAATACTACTCATTATACATTCTTAGAATTCTCTCATTGCTTATTTACTAACTTAAGCATCGGAGAACGGCCCCGGGGACCACCCTGGGCTTTGTTTTGCAGGTTACGATCGTGATTTACGGATACTAGATAAGGCATTCTCATATTGCAACCTTGGTAAGATTTTGAGACTTATCATACATGAATGAACCTTTGGTTAATTGATTATACATTTGTTTTGGGTTTAATGTTGCTCTTTTTGTTCTTACTTGTATAAATAAGTCAAACAAATTTTCTAGACATTGTACTCAACCAAATGCTGTCACGTTTAATTGTATTAGCTAGGAATTAAGTATAATATGATTACATGTTTATCTGTTTATTTAAAAATGACAAATGCTAATCATCCAACTAACACAAAGACTAGAAAAGAGATCGTCCAAGTAAAATGATTCCAAACAAGAATAAAGCAACATGTCACTATCAAATCTTAAGTGAGAATATTAATAAACGATTAATCAATTAATTTCTCTATCTTGACTTATAAATTTAATTAATTTCTCTTTTAATATATTTTAATTGGTTAAAACGTCATATGCAATTAGCATCCTTCTTGATTAAATTAAATTATCAGGTTGGCGATCTCCCACTTAAAGGCCATGAGATTATAATATAAATTGAAGAGTTAGATTAATGACAACATCTTTTGCCACTTAAAGGCAATAAATTAATGCAAGTTCCAAATGTGTTGATACCTTTCATCACAACATCTTTTGACAGGTAAGACCAAGGCATAGTTAGCTTACAGGAGATTGCCACTAATTATTATTATTATTTCATTAAATAATTGATTCTAATTTCTTGATATTTTATCTGCCTGCTCAAGTAGAATGGTTTATCTTACATCTCTTGTAATTATTTCTTTTTATAAATTTGGAAATTAGATCGTGAGAATATCCTCTCAAATTTTAAAATCTTGGAAACAGTCCTTCTTGACCAATTTAAATTTTCCACTTGTGAATATTCTCTCTGTCCCATGTTATTTATAAATTTACAAAACTAAAATAGAATTAATTAGTTTTTTCATCATTCTGCCCTTAATTGGAGTAGTAATTATTTTTGAAAAGTATACGTATAATAAAGTTTCAAAGAGAAAAAGAAGAGTTTCTCTAGTTTTAATTAAGTACTGATGGATGAAAGGATGGGTCTTTATTTATTAATTACTGATATAAAGAAATCCTTTCTTTAGGGTGTAGAAGAGAGGATGAATCTTTATTTATTATTTTGTTCAAAATTAAACCAAATACTATCAATTTTTAATAATATAAAACCAAATCAAATAAAAATTGATTATTTTTATCGATATGGGTTTGGTTTTTCCACTCGGTTGCGTTTTTATCCAAAACTTGAATATCCCTAGTGTTAATCATTGTGTATTTTAGATCAAACCAGTGAAAAAGCTATAATTTTCGTAAGCGGACATGTCATGTTAACAACAATAATAATATACCTAATATAAACTTAGTTTTCTATAAAGTTTTATGGGGTATGAGAATAATGAAGTTTTTGTAAATTCGACCTTTATCTAAAAATAATAAATTGTTTTCAACAAATTCAGTGTCAAATGGGTCTTGTTAGAATGTTTTTAAATATCTTCTTAGTAAATTATTACATAAGGAAGTAGAGAATAAAAAGCAGGGTAGTAGAAATGAAATCACATATATTATTACATCGAATATCACCCGTCTAACAAGGTTTTTAGTGTTAATAATTAGAATTTATGCAATCTTAAATGTCCATTTAATGTCGACATACATTGACCCAATTTATTCTTTAGCCATTATGGCAAAGGCACTAATAACATCCCAAAGAAAGTTAATCACAGACCCAATGAAGTCTCAAGAATGTGGAAGAGCACTAGTAATTTCCAAAACCTACAGTGAAAATCAAACATTAATTATGATTCTATCCTTTTTATGTGGCTTACAGTTTTTTTTTTTTTTCATTTGACATGTTCAATAGAGTTTTTGATTAATTTGAATTCTCACAACGTAAAACTAAAAATTTACATGCTTTTTTATAGCTTATTATCATCATACTAATAGTTGAAGGATTCCGACACATTAAAATCTTATAAAAGAAAATAATCTATATTTTTTTCTGGCTTATTATTTTGACCAAGTTTATTTATACTCATCAGGATTCTGATACATGGAAATCTTAGGAAAGGAGATAGATAATGATTTTCTATAAAAATCAATCTTAGAGACAAAATCTTGACAGTTAATTAATTAGTACATGCACCTTAGTTTGGAAATCAGAATAAGCACATAAAAGGTTGAAAGGAAAAAAGGAAAGAATCTTAACTATGTATAAAGATCAGCTTGTCAATAGCTTATGACGAGAATATATACTCTTGAAAATGAATTTTTATTTTCATTTTTTGTTTTTAATATGGTATTCGCTGGTGATAAAGTCATTTTTGTAATCATATAGCATAATAGAAATATATAGTGTGAGTTCAATGGAGACTCATTATATTAAAAGAAAATAAATCACGCGTTGTACTCATTTAGAAAATAGTAGCTAGTCAATAAGCTTATAGATAGCAAGATGATGGACTTTTTATCAACAGGAGTAGCTCTCTTTCATGCTTTAACAATCATTCCAACACTGATGTGTTTTCCATTATACATATATTTCTAGCATTAGCCACTCTCTCCAAAAAACAGTTTCAAAGAGGAAAGAGAAAAAAGTTCATCATTGACACACAATTCTTCCTCAATTGACTATATCACCACATAAAATTAAGATTCGCACTTTAGGTCACTTTCGATCTACTCAATAGAAGGGGTTCTTTGTTTTTTTTTTAATAGTATGTTGAAGACAAAAAGTAAAAGGCAAACATTATTTCACATACAATATGGCCATCATGTCATAAATGAACTAACTCTTTCTTGATGATTCGAAAAAGCTTTAAAGTGCAAAAAAAAAAAAAGTGAATATAATATAATATTGGCATCTTCTTACATAATAAAAGGCCAGGGAGGGTAGAAAATGAAAAAGAAAGAGATAAGAGTATCTTTCTTTGAAGTAGTGATTCAGTTTTAAGGTGCCAAACTTCCACTAATTTATCCATAGGGTGACCACAAATCTATGCTTCTCCATCACTTTCCCCTTTTTGAGTTTCACGAGGATGGGTAGATAACATAGTTCTTGAGTAATATTTGAGGGAAAAGCAACCACCCAAATCTTAGTTCAATATATATATATATATATATATATATATATATTGTAAAAAGCAAAAGCTAGTTACTTGGATCCTACTAAGTTATCATCCTCGCATTTATAATTTCGACCAGTCATGCAAAACTAGCCGTATTTAAATTATTATTACTTTTTATATCTAGACGACTTAAAGTTTTTTATCTTGCACTTATAATTAAACAAGTAATTGAAGTGTTTGCAACAAATATTTAATGCGATAAACAGTAAATCACAATCACAAATAAAATATAAAAAAATATAATATTAATTAATAAATAATGTGGGCACAGTTATGTATCTCCTTTAATTCTTCTTTCTTAGTTTTATTTATAATTTGAGGGTCATTAGTAGCGTGTTTCTCGAATATAGGATGATATGTCAATCTTCATATGATATCCCAAGATGAAATATTTGAGATGACACGTCAAGGGAGTATGTTATCCTTTATATAGACATAAATTAGGATTTAGCGTAAACTAGTCTCCAAAAATTCTAACTAAATTGGGCTCATCTTGTAGAGTCCAACAAAATTTCAATGCCTAAAAATTTTTCCTACGTCAAAACTTGTTGGAGTGTAGACTTGATTAAACTCAAAGACGGTACTTGAAGTATCCGATCCATAAATATGGAGCTTCTATTTTTGTGGGGTTTTGGCTTTATATTTGAAGATCTGATTTGTGAGAAAGGAGATGAAAGACAAATATGGTCCAAATAAGTGCGTCAATTTGTTTGCAACAAATTTTAATGCAAAGAAAAATAAATTGAAATCACAAATAATATATGAAAAAAATATAATATTATTGGTAAAGAATGTGAGTACAATTTTGTTCATCCCTTTATTCTTCTCTTTAAATTTAATTTGTAATTCAAGGACGGTTAATAATGTATTTTTCAAAAATAGAATGATGTGTTGATCTCATTATAGGTATCCTAAGATTGATATCTAAGATGTCTCTTCATAGGAATTGTCACTATTTATGTAGGTATAAACTAAGGGTTAGAGTATAATAATTTCTAAGAACCCTCATCAAAATTAGGCCCACCTTGCAGAGTCCAATAAAATTTTGATGGCTATATGAAGTACCAAAATTTATAGAATGAATGTTTTGTAATGTTTAGTTTTTGAAGAGGCATATTGTCACGACCTAATTTTTCAAGTCATGAGGGCACCTATAAACCCACCATAGGCGAACAACCCCAAAACATACACGAACAGGTATAGTAAAAAGGAAAAAGGAAGACGAAAGATAAAATAAACTCTAGAAAATAAAATAAAAATAGACTCCCAAAGATCCAGTATCTCAATACAATGGCCACGAAGAATAAGGGTATCAAAAGATAAGTACAAAGAATCTGAAAGTAAGAAAATACAATTGTCTTAAGATATACACAATAACAAAAGATAAAGATAAGAAAAGGTGCAACAGGCTCCGAACGCAAAGAGCTCATACCTACCTTCGAAAAGTCCAAGATGCACCATACCTCGAATCAATGACGATCGCTTGTACTAGGATTTGCACCAAAAAGATGCAGAAAATGTAGTATGAGTACCAAAAAATCAAAGCAATCAAGTATCTAGTTGGCATCGTAGGTCGCTGAGTGCATATAAGAAATAAAAATAGTAAGCAGACAGATAATACAAGAATGGGTCACAGAAATCAAACAAGTAGAGAAATACACAAAAAGGCTAGCTAAAAAACCGTGAAATAGGTAAACAGATCAATAAAGCTAACTAACGTGTTAATCGAAGATCTAGATAAAAGAAAGGAGACATATCTAAATCCATGCTTAGTTTATAGATAAAATTAATACAGCTAAGGCGGTATCTGCATAATCTCAACAATAGGACAGAAGAAACGAGTATCTAACACAATCTAATCATGAAATAGTAACATAAAAAGAAAGAACCAAAGAGCAATAGCTAAAACTCTACGATATGATCCAATAACAATATAATTAATGAAACTACAATCTGAAAGAGCATCCATACTTCCGAGATAAATTAGTGTACTTGTTAAATTTACACTTGATATATCCTTATTTGAAGAGTATAAAAACATTATCAGAATATTCAAGTTCATTTGGTTTGATTGAAAGAATATAAAAATTTCATCATCAACTTGAGGAACAACTTGATACTTTTTATTGTGTTGTTGTTCAATTGATCATTTGGAATTTTTTATTTATTTTCTACTCCTTCATTTTGAATAATATAAAAACTTCGCTGAGTTGGTATTCTGTTCAAAGAATATAAAAACTTTACCGAGTCACTAAACTTGATTGTGTATCATTTTGTAGTGAAGATGATTGTTGAAACAAAATGAACTAATGATTCACTAGTGAATGATATTGACCAAACGTTAATTCCTGATGGATCAACAATCCGTACAAAGGTTTCCCCAGCCATTGCTACGATGGGAAATCCCGAAAAAATTCTGGGATGACAGTAGAAAATATTCTTTTACCTCATCGCTTTAAGCCTTCAATGTTACTTCGGTGAAGATGTTCCTGTCTTGGCAGAAGGAACTCCTTATAGTGAGTAGTTTGTAGTTAATGAAACATGTAAATAGTCAGAATTCCTATATAAAAACTATGTACTAAATGACTTAGAGGATAGACTGTACAACATATTCGACACATATAAAACATTAAAGGAGTTATGGAATGCTCTTTAGAAGAAGTACAGAATCGAATTGCTGGATTAAAGAAGTTCGTCGCTTCTAAAAATTTTGAATTTAAAATGATTGATAGCAGGACTGTCATGTTCCAAGTACAAGAACTACATGTTTTCATGCATGACCTCCTTGCGGAAGGTATAAATAGTTTCAGTATCTCTATTATTATGAATATAGAATGTCTTGCTAACTTTAATCTTAATTTTGAAGAAATTATCATAAATGAAATATTTTAAGTAACAACTTTTATTAAGAAGTTACCTCCTTCATGGAAAGACTTTAAGAATAACTTGAAGCATAAGAGAAAAGAAATGATTATTGAAGACTTGATTGTCCCATTGAGAATAGAAGAGGACAACAAGGTACAGAAAAAAAGCTCTAAAGAAAATGCTGCAATGTTTTGTGAAAATCTTGTTGAAGAGGCTCCACCAAAAGGCAATAAAAGAAAGAGATCTTCTAGTCAAAAGAAAGAACAAAACAAAAAAAAAAAAAAAAATTCAAAGGCAATTGTGATAATTATAGCAAGGATGACCACAAGACAAAAGGTCGTCTGGTCTCAAAGAAGAATTTGATGATATTTGCGTCGTGCTTTCGGAATGCAATTTTATTGGCAATTCAAGAAAATGGTGGATAAATTTCTAGAAAACATGTCATGTGTGTGCTGATAAGAAATTTTTTGCATCATATTTTTTCGTTGGACCCGATGAAATTATTTTCATGGCTAACTCTTCTAGATGACATCTGGCAAGGTGGTGACCCTAAATAATATCCTTCATATTTTGAAAATGTTGAAAAACTTGGTCTCAGCTTCACCTCATACTAAGAATATATTCAAATATATCTTTATTTACGTAAAAGTTGTAGTTAGTAAAAATGAAGTGTATGTAGGAAAAGGTTATCAAACTAAGAATCTTTTTAACCTCAATGTAATCTTTGTTGATATGAATAAGTTTTAGTTTTTTTTCTTACTTGTTTGAGTCAAATAATTTATGGTATTTTCATTTGGGGAATGTTAATTATAAAATCTTGAATAAAGTAATTTATTTGAAAAATATCGTCTAAGTTTGAGTGCAATAAATCACAATACCATGTGCCTGTGGAGTCAAAGTCTGTAAAACATTCTTACAAGTCTGTCGAAAGAAATTTCAATTCCTTAGACTTAATTCACATTGATATTTGTGATATGAAGTCAATACCATCTCGTGATGAGAAAAATTATTTCATAGGTTTCATTGATGATTGTACTCCATATTGTTATGTTTATTTGCATAGTAGTAAAACTGAAACGATTGAAGCATTTAAGCAATATAAAACGGAAGTTAAAGCTTAGTTAAACACAAAGATCAAGACAATAAGAAGTGATAGAGCTAGAGAGTATGAATCTTCTTTTATAGAGATATGTTTGAAAAATGAAATTGTCCATAAAAAAATTGCTCCACACTCACCTCAATGAAATAAAATTGCGGAAAGAAAAATCCAACTTTGAAAGAAATGATTAATGCATTATTGATAAGTTCTGATTTACAACAAAGCTTGTGAGGGAAAGCTGTTCTTACAGCTAATCAAATATTCAATAGATTTTTTTCATAGCAAGACACAATCAATTTTCTACGAAAAGTGAAAAGAAAGAAAATTCAACTTGAAATATTTTAAACTATAGGGGTGTCTAGTAGCTAAACTCCAAGTTTCTACACCTAAAAGGTGAAAAATAGACCAAAGACCGTGGATTATGTCTTTCTATGGTATGCTACGAATAGTAAAACATGTCATTTTTTAGTTCACAAATTCAAACTTCCTGATATTAATGTTAATACGGTAATAAAATCCGACGATGATAAATTTTTTGAATACATTATACGTATAAAATTTAATGTGTTTCGTCAAATAAAGAATCTAAACGATCTCGAAAAAATCAAAGGAAGATAAAGTGGATGAAGAAAATCTAAGGCATAGTAAACATCAAAGAATAGCTATTTTTTATGGAATAAATTTTGTAATATTTTTTACTTGACGATGAGCCCAAACATTTAAAGAAGCAATGTCTTCTTCAAACTTATTATTTTGAAAAGAAGCGGTCAATAATGTGATTTGATCAATCGTGAGTACTTGGGACTTGATTGATCTTCTGAGCTGAATTTGCATTTCTCAAACTCGATTCCACTCCCTCAGTCACCACCGATAGTTCACCAATGATTACCATTGCATTGCCTTTCTATGTAGATCCTCCGCCAAAATTAGTCCCATCCTTCCCAGCTAGTTAGTCATCTTCACCTGAGAAATTCGCACTGCATTCCCACGAAACTATTCCCACTGCATGTCCAGTAGAAATCAAAGCTTTTTCCTCCTTCCCATGGCGTGTGCGTATGTCATGCTAACATGCACTCAGAGAGAAAAAAGCTCCTTTTTTTTGTTTTTATTAATATTATAAGTACTACATGAATAAATAGTAATTAAATTACAAAATTTAGAATACCATTAATAAATTCTCTTAAAAAGAATTCCAAAACAACAAAGGCTAGATTAGGAGTGGCATTTGGGCGAGTTGGGTTAAATTTGGGTCGGTCAAGATCAAACCCGACTCAAATTTTTTTGGGTAAAAAATGAATTGGGTAACGGTTCATTTATAAACTTTTAGTACCTAATAAAATTATTTTTTTGTTATTATGACAATATATAACATATAAAGTACAAAAAAATATTTTAACAGATGAGTTAATTCGGTTACATATCAACCCAATTTTTAATGAATTGAAATGAGTTGGGTTGAAAGAGATTGAGTTAACAAATGAGCGGCTTAATAAAAATCCCAACCCTAAATAAACTGGGCAAACTGGATTTAATTTTGCCACCGCTGTATAACAACAACAAGGTCTCACATTCGACACTTATTCCATGCTTGCTTATTGTTACGCTTAAAAATCTCATTCTTTCTTTCATGGTAGCAGCTAACCTTGAACTAAATACACATCAAACCTAAGTTTTAACTTTTGTTCATAAGAAAAACGTTTATAACATTTTAAGATAATGAATTTATTTGATTAACCAAGAGTTCCATTTTATAGACAAACATTATTACTTATTAAGCTGAGACAAATATTCAAGATCTAATAATTTAGAGAATAGTAGACGTAATTTTCTCATTTTTGATAAATGATTATGGGCCTTGTTTTAGTAAATAATAAATTACATCCTTATCATATTTACTTATTTTTCACTACTTTGAATTAATTATGCAACATACCACATTAATTCATATACGCGAATACATGTTGTAACACTCACTTACATGAGAAATACATATTGCAATCCTCAAATACATGTTATTAGTTATATCTACGCAAATACATGTTGTACTCCTCGAACACATGCAGATGCATGTGGATACATGCAATGTATCTGGATGCTTTGACATGTAACCACATATATCTAAAGGTTTCCTTATCTATAATGTATCAACGATTAATAATATATTGCAACTACACAATGTATCCGTTATAATTTTAAGTAGTATATTATGTAATAATAAAAATCAGTGGTATTAAAAAGTAATTAACTCTTGTACTAGTAGATTTTCTGTAAGTCAAATAAAGGATAAAATACATAAAACACATAACTATAAGCGTCAATTACTCCTCATACCACTAGCTTCCGAAATTATACTTCATATTACTTTTCTATGCACAATGCCTAACAAACGTAACGATACATAACTTAAGGTGTAATGTAGATCTCACGTAACCCTCTAAATACATACAGATATATGTTAAACCTTTAAAATGCATGACTAAACATACGGTACATTGTTTAATTACAATACATGATAATGTGTCACGCATAGCTAAATGCCGTTTAGATATTTATTAGGATACACGTAATGTATCCCGCGTATTTGAGACAAAAGTATTAATACTTTTTCTTTGTAAAATATTTAGAAAATAACAATTATTCAAGTTTTTAAATTTTGCTAATTGTGAAAAATAGCAATAAAAGTTGTAGCCGCATGTACAGGATGCTAGGTGTATACGCGTTTTTCACATATAACTGAAAATTGTATTTAGAATGTCTCCTCTTCAACTAAATACATATGAACCATACTCACATCTTGTGTGTAGTAGAAATTAAAGACAAGTGGTATTACAACAACATATGCATCTATACAACCTTTATATACATACAAGAAGCGCTATGTATAACTAAAAATGCATTAATATACAACTTCAACTAAATACAATTAAAACTTTTGTTATTTTTGCTATAAAATATAATTTCACAAAACAATATTTTATTATATCTAATTAAGGACTTATGATTTTATACTATTTTTTTCAAATATTAATAGTTGATAAATGATTATGGGCTTTGTTTTAAGAGGTCCAATAAACATACTTGAAGGCCCAATAATAACAAACAAAATCTCTCACATTCCACACTTTTTCCTTTCTTGCTCATCTCAGTAGTTTCAATCTTCCTTCCATGGCGACAGCTAAACTTGAACAAATAAACACCTTTTTGGACAAACTCGAGGCTCAACAAACCCTACTAACCACCATAACTGACCTCCACAAAACCCTAACCACACACTTCACTAACATCGACAAAAATCTAAGTAACAAATCGGAAACAATCGACACTCATATCAAAACCCTAAAGGAAAACACTGATAGTGCCCTAGTTAACCTTCAGAATCGCGAAAATGCCCTTCCTAATTTGGGATCGAGTATGGCTGTACGGATAGAGGAGATGAAGTTTGCTGCTATAAATGAGATTGAGCATGGTGAGAAGAACATGGATATGGAGGATAGTGAGAAAAGTTTGTCGGAAGAGTTGACGGTGTATTGTAAGAGAATGGATGCTACTGGACTCGTTACGTTTATTCAGACTAAAAGGAAGGAACCTACTGGTTTGAGGAAGGAGATCGCCTTTGCTCTTGAGAGTTGCGTTGATCCCATGAGGTTTCATGTTTTTACCTGCATTTTAGCTTAGTATATTGTATCGTATCTACAGTATTGT
>JBDJHY010000049.1:8694316-8709396 GCA_039654485.1 Withania somnifera | reverse complement strand
TCCAAATAAAATATGGTCCATGGCTAAATTTCTTAAAACATGTTGGAGTTTTTTCCTTAATAGCCATCTTCTTCATCATCCTCTTCTCCACCAAAATCCCAACAAAAATTCAAGAACCTCAATTTCACGTAATTTCCATATCATTCTCTCCTTTAATTAATACTTCTTCTCACCATGACTCAAAATATATTATAGACTGGAACATCACCCTGTCCATCAAGAACCCTAATGAGGATACAATATTTTTTACATATGAAGAAACTCGAGCTTGGATTTATCACATGGATGAACTATTTTCTGTGGCACAAGTGGAGCCACTCTATCAAATGTCTAAGGAGAAAATGTTGGTGCCAATAAGGCTAACAACTTATGATCATGATGAGTGGCTAAGTAAAGAAATTGAAGAAGAATTAGCAAGAGACAAAGAGGTGGCATTTGATTTTTTGTTGCAATCCAAATTTTGTGTTACACCTAAATCTCGGTTTCGAAAGAGTGCACTTCTATTGGTAGATTGCAATGATTTGAGGCTTGATTCATTTAATATGACCAGTGGGATTATGTCTGGTAATGGAGGAAATTGCACTCAAGAGTTATTATATTGATTAATGTTCCTAACTGTGTTTAATTTCCTTCAATTTTTTTTTTCTTTTTGTAATAATCGGGTATGTATTGGACTATTATTTGTTTGGATAGTTGTTACATGTTGTTTGTATTAATAAATATAATATTTGAATACAATTAAATGACAAATGTATTACAATGTTTGATAGGTTTAAATGACAAGTCTATAAGAAAAGGTAAGTTATAAAAAAAGTAGAATAAAATTGAATTATTAGATTATATGCAATAATTAAGGTACATTCTCGTCAATTATCAATCACATTATAGCAATATTGTTGTGGCTGTCTTTTTTTTTTATATATATATATATATATATTTATAATATCTGGATGAGTAAGTTTTTATGTTAGGTTGAGAAAATATATCAATTTCATGATTCATCATTAACTTTGTTGGAGATGTTATATTTTTCAAAATTTTGCAAAATCAATCTTAGCACAACTAATAGGCATATTGAAAAATCTTAACATATTCATTTCATGCCTCGATTTAACTTTAATTGATAAATAAAGCTGAGATTTGAAAGATAATTTTTTTATAATATGAAAATTGAGAAATGCCTTACATTATTTTCAAAATTGAACATATCCAAAGTTTTAAAGGAGAGCACATCTCTTACAGTGATAAGAGATTTTTTTTTTTCCTTCTCCCGCTAGGGCTTTACCACATTACAAGTTTATCTTAATATTTAATTATGATTTACCATCGAGATCACAATGATAGAATTATTTATAAAATAAGTTAAGCAGAGTAAAACTCTGGATATATCCTATTTCATAAATTTTATTTGGAGAAATTATATGAAATATGCTATTATTATATAGTATTACTATTTATTTTATGCTAAAAGTTATTAGAAAATTACAAAATTTAACTATATGTCGAGTTTTATGGGTGACTATTTCTTTAAATTTTTACATCAGAATTTATACCATGTGATTTTTATTTCTACTATAAAAGACGTGTATAACTTAGGTAAAATTTAATACTACCAGCAGTTCAGGTCATAGATTACAATTATAATGCAGTTTGCCTAGATGAGTAATAATGTCAAATTGTACAAGAAGATTAATAAAGATTTTTATTCCTCACTGGCTGTTGAATTCACAATGACCACAAAGTCCTTTTCCCTCTTTGTCTTCTAAACTCGTCACCGACTTTTCTTCTTACACTTTCCACTACCACGCACACAGCATCAGATGCTCCATGGGCGACCCCAATAGACCCGTTACCGGCTACCCCGCCGTGGCGCCTCCACCTCCGGCCACCACATACCCTTACGCCGCATCACCGTATTACAACAACAACAACTACCCTTACCCAGACCCTTATACAGCGCAACGTAACACCTTTCTCCGCCGTGTAATAGCCATACTTATTGCTTCTACAATCATCACTGGAACAATTCTTTTCGTCATTTGGCTTGTTATTCTTCCACGTATTCCCGAATTTCAAGTTGATTCACTTGCAGTTTCGAATCTCAGTCTGTCGAATTCGCTTATCACTGCTAATTGGGATCTCCATTTTACTGCTAAAAATCCGAATAAAAAGATCAGTCTGTACTACGACGAAATTGCTGCTGCGATTTTTTATGAATCGCTCTCAATAGCTGATACAACTGTTCCTCCTTTTTCTATGGATAAGGAAAATGAGACGGGGCAGAAGGTTAGTTTTGTTGCGTCTAGGGCTTATGTGGAGAAATGGGCTTTTGAGGGTATGAGTAAAGAGAGAGGTGAAAGGGGAAGTGTAAGATTCAATGTGAGGATGGTGGCTAAAGTTAGTTTTAAAGCTGGAGCTTGGAGAGCAAGGAGGAGGTATTTGAGGGTTTATTGTGGGGATTTATCAGTTGGGGTTTCGTCAAACAAGTCTTCTGGGAACTTGCTTGGAGGAGAAAGACGGTGTCGGGTTGGGCTGTGATGGTGGTGGCTCTTTCAGTGAGGTGAATTTTAATTGATTTTTTGTTGACCCCATTAGGTTATCTAGTTAATTGTATAAGCAATGTAGTGAGGATAATGCTGATTGAATTTGCGTTATGTTGATCTGATCATTAGAAAAATGAAAAATGCTGGTCTTGATTGTTTATTTATTCACATTGGTGTATACTTATCTTTAGGTTGTTCTTGTTGTTGTTCTGAGGCTTCATTTAAGATGTGGAGAATTTGTTTTATTTCTACATTATTCTTGGTTGTTTTAACTGTTTATTTGCTTCTTCTGATTAATAGTATAGCTAAGCAAGTAACAGGGGCTGCAATTTTGATATGTTTTCAGGAAAGGAGGGATAATTGTTTGTACTTGTAGAAGCCCTTTCATGTCATTTAGGATTCAAATGTATTGGTCGTTCAGAATCTTGCAAATATTATACCTTTGTTCTGATGAAAAATAAGTTATTTTGCGGTTCCTTGAAGCATTGCTTTAAAGCTTTACAAGGTAATGTTTTGAAAAAAAATTCTTACCTCACGAAATAAAAGTTCGTTCCTGTATTGTCCAAATTATAGGCTCTTGATGTGTTTAATTTTTTGAAGTGATATGAAGCAGTTCGAGGTAATGCCTATATGAAGTTTTAGGCTTCTACTATCATGTCTACTCGTTGTTTGGAGTACCAAGATCGTGACCTTCGTGATGCAGCGCCAATTTGGCTGTGGGGCATTGTGTTGGCAGATTAAAGAGCAACCAACTGTTAAGGTATTGCGGGAAAATAGTGAATCGAAGGAGAATACTAGGGGAAAAAGGATTTGTGCGAAAATAGTGAATTGAAGGAGAATACCAGGGGTAAAAGGAGTTGTAAAGGACTGTCGCCGTAAATTCTTTTGAATGGGCTCTTAGTTCATGTTATTTCATGTGATAGCCACTTTCATACAGGTAAACAACATTAAAAAGAAACTTAGAAACAGTCTTGTTCCTCTTTAACTCTTAGATCTGTAGGTTGGAGGGGGAGGCAATAGTACTCTGTTTTGATTTAAATCCTTGATCCAACCTTGTTTTACAAGTAGATGACTAGGAACCTTTTTACTTCTGGGTCTCTGGTCTGGTTACTTTTTTGACAAGTTTAAGCATTTATTTATCGCATAGTTTGATAACAAGAACAATAACAACATACCCAGTATATTCCCACATAGTGGGGTCAGGAGAGGTTAGAATGTACGCAGTCAATACAACTACCTAAGCGTCAGGTAAAGTGTCTGTTTCCAGATATTTTGTAAATAATCTACAAAAAGCAGTTCCTTCATTATTTTATTCTATGACTTTTGCAGTAGCATGCACACAAGCGTTGACACTCTTGCTTGTAGCATGTTTAACAAAGCAGGGCAACAAACAGTTATCCTTAGCTCTCCTTCCTTTCTGCATTCAGTTCCTTGGGTAGTTTTTAAGTATCATTTAAAAAGACCTTGTAACCGTTATAAACTTAGTGTCTTATTCTATACCTGTGCATATGAGCATAACTAGTATGCATAAGTCATGACCTTCGGCTCTGTTCTTTGTGATGTGCTTTTTGCCCACTCCAAAAAAACTGTAGACTACTCCTGGGAGGCTAGGACTTCTTTGCTAAAAGTTCAATGGGTTGAATCCGTGTTTTACATAATAAAATTGAAATCAGAAGCAAATCTTATTTGTAGTATCTCAACTCAGCTTTTTTTGAAGCCATAGCTCTAGTTCTTTTGCTCATTCTGTATATGTGATTTTTTTGTCACCTCTGTTTTGGGGTATTTACGGCCTTACCCGTGCTTTATTGTCTACTTCAAAAAGCGAAGTCATTGGTATTAATAAGAAAGTTATTAATAATAAATGATCTATACTAATGGTCATAGTAGTTATTCTATTAGGTTATTTACCTGGTATCTGTACTGTGACATCTAAAACGAAATTAAAGTACATGCTGATATTTATTTATTGAGGAACACAATCTTCAAACTAAATGTTTATTTACAGCCATGCCACTTCTTAGTCCTTCGGTAGAACATGAAGTTAATACACCTAGGAGGTGTAAAACCTTTTGAAGGATCAATCTGCTGTGTTTAATGAAAGTTGCTAGTCAATGAACCTCGTGTTTTGTGTCCTACTAACTTCTCTGCATCTGCTATGATAATTAAGATATGTGTTATTTGCATAGTCTACCTTTTTCAGTTGTACTATTCAAGTTTAAATTACGGTTATATTTTCCAGTTTGCTGGAATTCATGACGCGTCTTGGCTTTAACTTTACATTGTGATAAAAATGTCATAGCTTGGCTTTCGTTTGTATAACCCGAACAGAGTGCTGCAATGACTCGTGTATCATTATATAAATGAACACGCTCTTTGAGTTATTTAAGAAGGAATAATATGAAAAAGAGAAATGTTCCATGTAGTTACAGAAGAGGCAGTTTTCTTGTGCAAATAACTATACCATAGTTGAATACCAACTCAACTTAAAAAAAAATTATTACATATTTTCACTTGTGTTGGATTCAACTTGCATATACCAACAGTAAAAGATTTTTCTTGTTTTAATTTTTGAAATTTTAGCATTTGCTCTTATCAATCCTCTTCTACCGACGGTGGTAGTATTTGTTTTCATGTCTTTGTTTGTAATTCTCCACGACGTGCTAGAAGTCCACCTAAAGGATCTCTAGTTGGTCGTTAATCTAGTTTGTGCAGAAAATCTTTCGCCTCTTTCAGTACTCCTATAGCTTAAATCTATGTTTTGTATCTCAATTTATAAGATGAACTGTGGTGTATTTTCTTTTATGAATCTTTTATTATTATAAACTTGTGCGTGTATGAATCTTTTAATGTTGATGATGACGTTGGTGTATGAATCACTAATTAGTGTTGTGTTGTCTACTTGCTATTAGAGTTTAATGTTTGAATTGGTAAATTATAATTTATAATACATGATAAAAAGAAGCACAATATTTTAAGGCCAAACCGAAAAAACAAACTGAAAAAATCGAACCAAACCGAATTTATTTCGATTTGAATTTGATTATTAGTTTCACGAAATCAAAAATTGAAAAATTAAAACGAAATTCAAAAAACCAAACGCCCACTCCTACCTACGTGTGTGTATATATATATATATATACCCCAATAATATTTTACATAAAATTATGGATGAATTTATGTTTCTTTTAATGGTCAACCGAACGTTGCATAAATTATGTAAAATTAATTTTTAAATAAACATTTCTGAAAGAAAAAGAATATAAGTATTTTTTACCTCTCAAGAGCTTAGTCAAACAAGCTAACAGTATCATTCTTTATTAGTGATTTTTCTAATTAAGTGTTAGCTTCCTATTCTTCTACCTTAATTGGATAACAGAGTTTGTTAAAACACGTATCTCAATTTGATTCATTCAATAAATGCACAAGGTACAAACACAAGAAGTTAAAAATTATATTATGCTCACAATCAAGATAAAATATGTCTAATCTTGTATCACAAGTATATTGATGATTTGTCCAATCATCATCTTAACTTGTAAATATAAATGATCTAATCTCATAACATGATATAGATTCTATTTAATTTAATAGATAACTATTTTATAGTAAATACTATATTTCATCTAAATACGTGATTAATAGTATATACACCAACAAATAAAACATACACACATGTACTCTTTCATCCAAAAGCGCTCTCTCCTTTCATATATGATAGGACCAAACTCTTCACTAAGGCTTCTTCAACACCGACAAGCATTAGCTAGAAACTATTTCATCATCTGTATATCAGGAAGAACAACAATAAATTGACTAAGGAGATAACTTTAACTTGTAGGTATTATTATAGACTACTGAGCAAATAGGCAAAACTAGAAACAACAAACTTTGTTGAGCAGAGAAACGCCTGCTCGAGTTAACAGGCTAATGAATCTCCATTAGACATAACCACGAGTTGGTATTTATCTCATCTTAGCACTAAATCCTCTATAAAGCATTCAACAACTATACAGTCAAACCTCCCAATAATGATGTCATTTGTCTCCTTGCTTTTTGGCTGCTATAATGAAATGTTGTTAGAGCAAAGATATAACATAACATGAGAAATCAGTTCGAAATAAAACTTGAACGTTATTGTGAAATGTTGATATAGATGATGACTGTTATAGAAAGACATGACTGCGTGTGTTGCGTCATATAAGGATTAATACAAACTTTCAAATGGCAAATCAAATGTCTCACTAATGCATTGTTAGAAGTATGTGCAGCCTAAGGGGAAATTCAGGACATACTTTCTAATGGAACAGATTTTCCAATACTTATATTCCAAATAAGTAAGCAATTATAAGTAACTAGGTGATGGTAACCATTAATAATGATTAAAAGATTTCCTATAAACATAAGATTTACCTTCCATCATCATTGAACTGATAACAATTGCTCCATACTCCAGTAAAGAGGAGAAAAGTGGCTGCCAAAATGATCAAAGATCAGAGATGCCTCAGGCTGACCAATTCAATATCGAATATGACTGTCCCCAGTGTCGCGCCTTCTCCATTTGCAAGACGGGTTGGGTTGAAAATGGTAGTAAAAAGTCTTTGCCGATCAAAATACTGAAACAGGGAGAAAACTGTTTACTAACTTAAGTCCCAAATGAAATATACTGATGAAATTAAACTTTTTTCCAGTTTCTTTCCATAAAGAACAAAGGTAATATTAATCTCGGTTTCAACACCAAATAAATACAATCAATCAGTTCTAAAGACTTCTCTACTGCAGATATTATGAATGACTGAATCATCCAACAGAAAAAGGCTGGCACAATAACATAAGAAACTCTGAAGTCTTAAATATTCTTAACACGTTTAATATTTTGTTTCTTGTCATTAAAACTAAAAGTGGTAGACGGGTTGCAATCTAAACCATGGAAGGTGGGACTATAACAATGCAGTAGAATTGAGATCTTATTATGTCTAAACGAGCAAAGTAATTCTTGCACAAATTTCCCTTCTGCTAACTAACTATTATAGATGTAGTACCTCTTCTCAGAAAAGGTAACAGTTCAGTCGCAGAAACATACACCAAACAGAAAGGGAAGACTAAATACATGATTCCATGCCTTTTACTTTCCAAACCCAGGTTCAATAGGTACCCCACAGCTTAATTTAAGTAGAAAGAGCTCTAGTATTAGAAGACTAACTAGACTTCCCTGTCAAGTCTCTCCTAAAGAATGCAGCTGAGAAAGACCAAATTAAGATTATAAAGGAAGAAGAGCAATTTCATACATTAGGTGGCAGGGGTTCTTGGGATGTATTCTGATATCCTTGAGATGGTGGGATAATAACTCGACGAAGGCCACCTACTGTCATTGATCTCACAGCAGTTTCAATCCCTGATATCACCTGCAATAAATAGATAGATAAAGATTGGGAATTAATTGCTACAGTTTAATTGGTTAAATAATATAGTAGAGAACAGTCAAACAGATACTAGTTCAAAGACATTGAGCAACAAAGAATTCTCAGTAAAAAAAAGATGAATTCATGACAGACAGAACAAGCATAGTCAAGCACCTGCTCTGAAAGACCAAAAAAGCAAGGAAACCAAACAAAGAAATATCTTGTTTGAAGGTTCACTACATTGACTTGTGAGAAAATGTATTAGAGAAGCACCTTCATTCAAGATAACTCAAAAAAAGACTGCTGGAATCATTTCATAGGTTATGGGTAAAGTTCAAACAAATTTAATTGAATTACAGGGTAACTATTACTAACCATCCTAAACAGTAAAGGCAAACAAGCATAACAAACTGATCCACTTAGTGCTTTCACCATCTGAAGGATGATCACAAGAAAAAATAGCATCAAACATCCCTACATGAGAGCAAGAAACAAGAACACAGAGGAATGCACATCCCTTACATGCTGCTTAGCCTTGCTGGTTATATGCTACAGGTACGCTTTTCATTTCCTCATCCTTTTCCACTCTGGTTGTCTCCCAATCAAAGCCGCCACCTTCCCTATTTTTTAAAAATTTGTTTAATCCTACCATCAAATCCCCTTCCCAAGAGTCAGCAGTGGCCCTTTCCTGTTTTGTTTCATTGGTGACCAAACTCCCATTCTCTTGGTTGGAAGCGGAGTAGATCAGCCTCTATTCTCCTACCATCTAGCTTGTTTTAGGAAAATTTTTAATCTTTTAAGACCAGAATTCTCAATCCTTTCCACCTTGACAAAGTGAACTTTTACAAAATTCAACATATTGACATTATGAACGGCTACAACAGAAGACAAAGCCAGAGTTGTAGCTACTAAGGGAAGTAACCCTCCCTCCACCCTTAGAGCGTGGTGCACGATACATCAGTTTCTTGTTTCATTTCTCAATCCAACTTCACAATGTTAGACTTCCAACAAAGGGCTACATCTCTTTGTATCTCTACCATCACCCAACAAAGCTTATTCCAACAGAAGTCCTCTTTGGCGTTGAACTTGAGAAAAGAAGCTTGTCACAGAGCCATATGTCCCTATCTATCCGGATCATACTTGGTTGCGGACTTGTTTGAGGATTGGTTAGCACAATTGCTGGTGAGCAGGGAAAATGGACATCAACATCTGATATCTGAATCTAAGTGTACCAGTCTATAGAAACAAAGTCAAGTAAACTTGCTCTATCTGCAACGTAGAGCTTGCCTACTCACTCATCTCTGGAAAAGGAATAATGCAATCTGTGCAGGGATCTTGTACCGTACATGCCAGATGTTGTCTATATCTTTTGATAAATACCAGATGCTGCTACTTCGGGCACGTAGCAACAAATCCATGATTGAGCGACAATTTGCTGATTAAGAAACAAGAAAACATCTTTACAGAAGAAAACGTAGGGTAGAATTTTGAAATTCCTAAAATACGAAAGATTTACAACCGATGAGGCCAATCAACAATTGTACAAGTTGCTCTCGAGTAGCTTTTGCATTCGGCTTAATTAATTCAGGCAGCACTTCTCTTTTGGGAATTTTCAAAACTTTTGCTCAAGTTTGTCTACAGAAACTTTAAAGTCCCTCTTTAAACAAAAACAACATAAATCACCAAATAAACCTTCAGTCTTTACTCACTCACACCAAGTCTGAATTGTAACTCTTGTTGTTGACCCTGAATACTGTATTGCACAAGCATGTATTATAATGTTTCATCCACAAGCCCTGCTCAAGGAAATGATATTCATCTATAAATTTGCTTTTTCACTAGAGTGGAGTTTCATGTTTGTCATTCAAATGCTTAACCATTATCTGCTCAAAAGTTATCTAAAGCTTTTCCTTTATCGAAACCACAGTCTATTTTGAGCCAGCTAAGTAGGTATAGTAACATGCTATGTGTTAAGAAAAACAAACATCGGGTTGAGTTCAGCATGGAGTTTATCAGTAGTCAAGCAGTTTCAAATGTTTCTTGGCCAAAGCATCAAAGCAGTCATCCATCAACCACATTCAGGTTCAACTAACTTTTTTTTTTATATGGTCAAGTTTTATTGAAGTACCAAGGGGTTACAGAGAAGTACAAAAGAACTAACAGCATAAGAGAACGTCAGCACATCAGGTAATCACCCTTAGTAACCTAAGGAAATCCATGTTTGTTCAACTGATTACCTTGAGTCCTCTTCGCTCAGTTAAAAAAACTTGAATGGACAAGTGTGAAAGGCAGTTAACTCACTTTGCCTGAACCAAGGACGAAAGAGAAAGGAATTGGTTCACCAGTTTCATCCTTGTGATCATATGTTGAGTCAAAGCGCCATCCTTGCTTTGCAGCAAGCCTCCCGTAATAATGAATTGCAACCTGTCCAATCACCATGAAAAGTAAGCTAAATTACTTTATCCAGAACTGAACAGAAATCATAAAGCACTACAAGCACAGTTCTATGTAATGCTGATGATAATGTGCAAGAACATCTTCTTCAGGCATGATCATTGATCACTGCTTCCTCCTCCTTTTTTTAATCACTTAATTATCCAATTCTTTAGCACGAAGAGGAACAATATGCAACACCATTGACCTCACACTGACAAAGTTATAACTTATTCGACAACTAGTATCGTGCCTTAGTAGTTTTAAAGGCTATACAAAGTAGGTAATGTGCACAAATAGCATATGCTATAATAATTTAGTAAAGGCAGATAGCTCCAGTTATAAGAGGGCTTGTCCAGATATATTGTTCAATACACAATTATATATGCTAGATAACATTTTCTTCACTATGCCACCAGAGAATTATCATTCTTTTGTGATTGTGAAAACCCAACAATAGAATTTCAACCTAACTCAAAATTTTCTCCACTACATGGGAAAACAAGAAAAACCAGCTCTATAGAAACAGCAGAAGTTTTGAAAAGCAAGAGACGTCTTTTTCTGTCAATCAAGCACCTATGCCTCAAACCAAGCTAATCAGAGCGAGCTATCTGAATCTTATACCCATTCAGCTGTAATTGGACCCATTTCATTCCAATAAATTTGCCTTATAAGACAAAATACGAGTTATCTAAAACTAGATTCTTTAAACCCTACACTTGTTACTTCAATAATCCTTAATCCCAGCTAGTTGACAATCCTTTGCTTTCACAACTCTGCAAAGATATCTCAACTAAATTTTTTCCAGGGAATCTTTAGTTTAAGAAGGTGAGATTCAAAAGTCTTATTTACTCTCCTAAACTCTTAAACTATGTGCCTAAGTCAAAAACAGATAAACAAAGACTATATTTAAAGAAATAAAAAGAGAAAGAAGGTTACCACATCACCATCACCGGGGGTCTCTCCATCACCAATACGAAGGTCCAAAGCCTTGACACCACCTGAATTGGGCAGCTCCAAGAACTTAGGAACTTGAGGATTGGCCCAAGAAATTGAAGAATTGGGTTCATTAGAGAAGACAAGAGCAGAGAGTGAAAGAGTTAGTGCAGAAAATGAAAATGCTCTTCTTGATTTCCGGCCGGTTGAAGAAGAAGCAGGCGGGATTTTCTGTGGATGGTTTGGTATATATAGGTATATTGGACATGGTAATGTAACTATTTTCATCATTCTCATCTTCACTGCTCTTCAACCTTCTGCATTCAGAGAATCAGAGGCAAAGATTTCTTTAGTACTTACTCCCTCTAAAATAGTTTCAGAATATAAATTTTAATTAATATTTTTAAAAATATATTTTTAAAAAAGGTTACAAGTTGTAATATTTTTATATAATTTACAAATATTTAAATTTTAATATATTAAATTAATATAAATATTTTTGTAAAATGTTTTTACGGAGTATAATCATAAATAATTCATTTGAATTATCATAATTCGACCCGAGTTTAATTTAAATAAATAAAATTAACAATTTATCTCTACCTCTATTAATATCATTCATAGCCGACTTTTCCCATATTTGCATTGCAAAATTTTGATATTTATTCTTCACATGCTAAATATCTCAGATTCATTTCATGTATCTTATTTTCTTCTGGAGTCATTCTCATTTTATCTTTTATATCTTCATTACTAAGTTGTCTTTTGTAGTATGGTCAAACATTTATCGCAATATACTCATTTTTATAATTCTCAATTTTTTAATATGAGATTTCTTGACTAATTAGCACTTCGTCCTCTACAATATAGTTGATCCACTTATGTACAATAATTTGTCTTAAATTTATGTGGTATCTTATTATCACACAAGATACTAAATGCTAGACTCTATTTTATTCACTATGCACCAATGTAATAAATAATATCCTAATTAATTTATCATTTTTTTAGATAATAGTCGCAAGATGCTTGAGACTTTCTATCATCTGGATGCATCAAACTTTCATACCTACTTTATGCTTTACGTCACTAAAATGACGCTCCGAGCATCTTGTCCTACTTTGACTCAATCTGAACCCTTTTGATTTTAGGATTTGCCTCTTCGACTTAGCATTAGCCAGGTCACGAGTTCCGTCAATTAAAACTATACAACAACAACATATTCGGAATGAGCTAAGGGTTATCCTTGGTGCAACTCTATCAAGTCTTTAAAGTGTCATGAATCTCTTCTTATCCAAATATTAGATGCATCATACATGTCTTTGATGATTTGATCGTCTTAATATACTCCTCAGGCATCCCTCGCCTCAAAGCATTCCTATAGAATGTCCTTTGTCACCTCTAACCATGTATAAATTCTTGCTCCCTCTCCCTATATTGATCCATAAGATGAATGAATGACTTTTTTAGCTGAATGTTTCGAAATACATTAGAACCGATTCAGGAAATTAACAAGCTCCATCTCGTTCCTATCTCCAACATTTATAATGTGGCTTAGAAATTATAAATATAATTCTTATTCCTGTATAATAGAATAAGTATTTCGACCATTATTCTCTATACAATTTCTACCATACTATCCTAAAAATAATATTGTATAAAATAATTCATATTTATTTGACTTGTGTCAATAAATAACTAAAGTCTACATCTTAAAAAAACAAGTGAGCAAAGAACGCCGTCTGTGGGGATCGAACCCACGACCACGTGGTTAAAAGCCACGCGCTCTACCGCTGAGCTAAGACGGCTTATGCTGAACGCGTAAAATATATAATATTAATATTGTATTGTTGAGTGCCTCTAGTACTCAAAAGCTTCCGGAACTTATTGCCACCATTCCAAAAGCATAGATAGAGCAGAAGAGAAGCTTTGATTGGAAAATAGTCAAAATGCATTATTTCAACTGATAATGTCGTCTACGAAGGAACAGATAATGGATGTAAGATCAATGGTAGAAGCAGTTGCAGCTGGGGGAGATGATGTTGAGATTGATACCCCTATTTATGTTGCTGAAAGCCTCTGTATGCGCTGTGGTGAAAATGTACGCGCTTCTTCATCTTTTCATGATTTTTATGTTATTTGAGGAAAAGGCTAATCTTTTTTTTTTCTTCCTTGTTAGCAACTTTTCCTATACAAGGTTTAAGATATTACTATATGGAATATTTGTTTTAGCTGAAGAATGTAGAATCTTTTGTTGGTATTATCTGCCCTCTTTATGCTGTAAAGTTTCAATTTTGATGAGATGTTGTGCTTCTTAAGTCTCTTCTTTTGGGGGTTAGCGGGAAAGGACAAATAGAGCTGTAGTTTTCTTATACTGGAAAATTACAGAAGAATGATAAAAGTCTGATAACATGAAAGTATGCTGAATTGAAGAATTCATACGCTTTGATTCCTCTATTTACCCCCTTTCTTTTTGTCTTCTTGGTCACTTTTGTGTTATTTGAGGAAAAGGGTACTTGTTAGAACCTTTACTATAAAAGGTTGAAGAGATTATAAAACATGGAAAATTTGAATGTAGGAGCTTTGGTTGATTAATTTGATTTTATAGAAGTTATCTGCTCTGTGTATGCTGGAGTTTCAATTTTGACGAGATAATGTGTTACTCGACACCCTGTTTGGATGGTTGTTATATATTGTTTCATAATATTGTACTAGATTGTTTTGATGAATACATTTTTATATTGTATCATTTCTTGTCATTATAGAATGTCACACATAACAATTTAAAGGATAAATCTACAAGAAAACTTAAGCTACAATAAAATGTAAGGGTAGATGATAAAATATGATTATTAAATGATATTAAGTAAACACAAAATAAGAAAAGAAAATAAGGTAATGATGTGATCGCACCAAGTTTGTTGTTACACAAAAGGAGATTTTTCATTGTTGCGGATGGATGAATTTAACGATATGATATAATAAAAATTAAGTAAAATAAACATTGTATTTATACTTACTACACAATACAATGGTTGGTTGACAACCATACAAACAAGCTATAATCTTTTTTTTTTTTTTTGGTGGGTGGCGGGTGGGGGTTAGTTGGGGAAGGAAAAATAGTGCTATAGCTTGTTTCTTCTTGAAAATTAAAGAGGAATTATAGAAGTCCGATAACATGAAAGTATGCTGAATTGAAGAATTTATAAGCTTTGGTTTGTCTTTTCACTTCTTATACATAGTATTTATGGGAGTACTTTCTATAAAGCTAGTTTTTTAGTTATAAATTGTGGTGCGTTTAACTCCTTCTCCTTCTCCTGCTTTTCCATTTTTGTTAGAGCTACATTGGTGGAAAATTTATTGTGTTTTTGGGCTTCGTTGTTTTCGAGTTTTGTGCTTGTCTTAGTTTTGTGCGGAAATATCCGTCGGAGTCCACATTTTAGAAAGGTACTCCGCTTCCTTCCTTTTTTTTCTGCAGTGCTACCTAGCTTATAGTTGTAAGGGAAGAGCTGTACAGTTTTAGTTTTTCTCAGCCCAAACCAGGGTCTTTCTAAGATAATTCTGATTTAAGACATACTGTGATTGTCTAGTATTGGTTGCATTTCCCAGAGTTCATATCTAATCCTTATCAGGCAATATTTTGACCAGAATTATCTTAGACATTTGAGAAACTAAAAAAACTGTAGCATGTGGGATAGATGTTATAACTTCTTGAAAGATTTGAAAAGAAAAATTTGAGTGTGAGAAATCTTGTTGTCATTTTTCTGTG
>JBDJHY010000049.1:8583486-8599435 GCA_039654485.1 Withania somnifera | reverse complement strand
TTAACTTTAGGCTCTAAAATAGGGAATTTGAGATATTTCTCAACCGAGTCGCCAGAGATCCGAACTATCGGTCCCAGCAAGTCATCATAAATAACTTAGGTAACTGCTGAAATGCTCTAAGATGCAAGACGTCGCGTATTTATCATAAATGACCATGAGGGTCATTACATGTATTAAGGGTCAAACTAGCCTAAATTCAACATTTTAAGGCTGACGAAAGTGTCAGAATTTTGATCTGACACTCCGAACACCAAAACACCACTCAAGCTCCCCATTAGGCTTTAACTAAAATCCACAAATGGGTATAACTTGCAAACGAAAACTCCAAAACACAAACCTAAGGTCAATCTTGACTTTGTTTGGCATTTTAAAGCTAATGGAACTGTTGAAATTTAATTTTGAGCTCATCTTGAAGAAAAGTTGACTTTGGTCAATGGGTACTTATTTTTAAGCTTTAAAACATGTAATTTGAGATATTTCTCAACCGAGTCGCTAGGAATCCGAACTAGCGATCCCAACAAGTCATGAATGACTTGGGGAAACTACTGAAATACTCTAGAATATAAAACATCACGTATTTATAATAAATGACCATGAGGGTCATAACAAAATATAACATGACTGAGTTCTAAGACTAAGTAATGTATCTTAAATGCCTATACTAAGCATAGCTGATGATTTTCTAGGACAAACCCCCCAACTAATTTCAAAATCTTAAATTCTAGAAAGGACATGACTATCTGGATATTAAACTCTCAATTATAAATGTTCTTGGAGGATGAGGTCTCACCAACTAAGATATTGTAACTGGGTATGAGATCCAAGGTAACCACGAGTCTGCTCATGATTATCTGAATCTACTTTATAAGATAATGAAGCACAAGAAAAGTATGTGATTAGAACTTTAAGTGTACCTTGTATGTAAGATAAAAATTGAGTAATTTAAGAGAACTGACATACATACTAAATATGAAGAACTAAATGACTAAATTATACTATCTAAGATAATAAGTAGAATCAAATGTTAAACTTTAAATAAAGTCTAGAAACAAACTAATATGAATAAACTTGTCTTAAAAATGGGAGGCTTTATGCCGTAATAGTTTTTGTGAATTAGGGAAAATAAAGCGTATAACTGAAATTCATATCTATATTATAATTTGATAAAAAGACTAAAGTGATACTTTCATTGATATAGATATCATATTGAGAGTAAATGTAGTTAAAACCATAAGTAAGGATTTCCGAAACATGCATAACTGAAATCATGCAACGATCATATCAAGTAAACTATCAAAATAGAGTAATGTATTTAGGTGGGAGTTTCTTTTGATTGACATAAATACATGGAGGTTAATCTATACGCAACTCTTCTATTTTTCAATTTAAAATGGAGAAATCAAGGAAACCATGGAATACTTGAAAAGGGGATGAACCAAGTGGAAATGTTTAGGATATTTTGAAAAATACAGAGGTTTTAAAGATAAAAGAATTTCTCGTATCGAATTTTAAGTTCTATGCTATTATTACTTAGTATTTATATGAAAACCAATCAAAGTTATAACCATATGCATAAAGATCCTGAAATCGTACCTCTTAGGAGAACATAAACCTATAGTGGCGATGTACTTAAGGGAAAAGTGATATATAGAATGCAAGTCCACTCGTAATCCGCCAAAAACAATACCTATATAACTCATAACATACCTAGAACATATCTAGATGTAAAAACTTATTCATAGTCATTAATTAAATATCTAAATGTCATATTAATCATGAAAATTATTTCTTTGAGTCTAAATTTTATATTATATCATAAGTCAAATGTTGAAAATCATGAATTATAAAAACATGTGAAAAGCTTATTCATAAATTTTACTGTTGTGTCATGCCTCATGTCATGTCACAAATTATATGCTAAAAAGCATGTATTATAAAATCAAGTATTTTTTTGTCAATTTCATAGTTCATACAAAATCTTAAGACTTAGACCTTGATGCATAAGTCATAAGTTCATGTGAAAACATTGTTCATAATATCTTATGAAGTTCTAAAATCATACTTGAGATATAATGTCAAGAAAAGATATATATATATATATAAATTATGTGAAGATTAGAAGGGAAATAAGTAAGCCTTTCTAAGCTTGTAATACATACAATCTTCATAAATTTATAATCATAGATAAAACTTCAAGAAAATCATATAATCTTTAAAGACAGAATTGATAGTGGGTTTATAAACCCTAAGTATAAATTTAGATTCATGAAATTAGTAGAGTTTTGGAATAGGAGGATGAAAGAGAATTCTCATTGAATTCTTTCACACTTAAAAGAAGCAGATTTTTGGAGAAATTCTTGAAATTAGAGCTTTTTAGAGCTTGAGGATTTGAAACCCCTTTCTTGGTACTTCAATTTTAGGAGAAGGGAGAAGTACTTGGAAGAGACAAATCAATATGTTTTTATTATGAGAAATAACCCTTATTGGATGTCTAAAATCATAAGTACGGGACTGGGTAAGAAAAGGACTAAACTACCTATCAAATAATTAATCGAAAGTGCAAAAAAATTTCATCGAATGTTCCAGGTGACGGACCATCGTCCCCTGATGTGCTGTAGGCCAATCCATTGAGTTATGGTCAATTTTTGAGCTCAATAGATTAGTATGACAGCTCGAGTGATGGACCATCACTTCATTCTTCATTTACTGGGCAACGAACACTCTCTAGTAAAATGATATTACTCTTTACTACGACCTCATATTGACAAACGAGTTGTTTAGTGCAAAAGGAGACTAAAATACTTTAATTTTATAGGTTATAGGCTATGTAACTCCTAATATTCTAGGAGTTATGCTTGTTTAAAGTTGATCTAAACAAAAACTTATACGAAAACTAAATCAATAGAGAAGCTTTCAACTCAACTTTGTGCTGGAGGTTCCTTCTGACGTTAATTCATTTTCAAAACTATTTTCACACTTAGTAAATGACTTTATTACTTACTCACAAGTAAAATTCATCGAGTATGTCTCTAACCACAACCATAAAACGGTTCAAATTCTAATTTAAAGATTTCAGTTAATTACTTAAGAATCTAGGGAGATCTTATGCTTTGTTGTGTGGACAATTGAGAAAATACACATGATCTACTAGAAAATTATATAAGAATGTTTAGAAACTTAGTTTGCAAAATATATGCCATCTTAGTTTCAGTGGAAAATTAAATATAAGAGTTTAAAATAAACAAGCGAATGAGTAACAAATAAAGTTAAGAGTTACGGGTACGTGTGTGTGTGTGAGGGAGGATGGGGTTAGGCTATGGAGAGATGTAAAGCGGACCAATACGCAGTTAATTCTTCTATTCTATTATTGTATGAACGACTCTCTTAAAATCCTTAAACACGAAGAAAAATTATTTTTAACGAAATAGTTAAAGAGTATCAAAATAAAATATTTATAAGTTGCATGAATCTAAAAATATATGTATATTTTAATGTTTCATTATTTTTTTAGAAATTATACTGATAATTTAGCATAATAGTGAAAGTTGTCGTCTTTGAAATTTTTAAAAAGAGTGATATATAAAAATATAAAAGAGGAGAGTCATGAGTTACTTTAATTGATAAAGCTATATGTGATCCTAAACATACCTAACCATGATTGGGGCGATAATATCAATTTAGCTCTTCTTCACATGTTGGGCTCCTTCAATACCCATAGTTGAACTCCAAGCAACACCATTCAATTGTGATGTGCATGTAAAAAGTATTCAAAGACCGAGAGTATGTCTGTTCTTAGTATTTAACTATAAAAAAGTAAAGAAGCAAAAAATTTCATTTTGATCAAAGTAAGCACATGATCGAGGAAAAGTTTTTTAAAAGTTTCAGATTCTTTTCTGATTACTAGACTATGAGTGTTAAATAAGATCTGCAACTTATCTCGCTCTTAGCAATAATAATAACTCACAAGACCTTAAAATTGATCTTAATCTAAGGTGACACAACCTAGAGGATTAAATTTCTCAATCCTCTAAATATATATTCAGACATGATGTCCGAATTGCAAATAAGGTATGAAGTATTAGGAGTAGATATCAAATCATGCTCCAAACAAACTCCATGTTAACTTTCACCATTCCGGAAAACATACTTAAAGCCTTAAACCAACATTTACTATTAATTTAGTTTACTGCATATGCTAAAGCCCTGTAAATTAAATGATCACCAATCGTGGAGAACAAAGATGAGTATGCGGATATTAAAGTGAAGGAAAAGAGCAAAAGATATCGTATCTACTAAAAAAAGTAGCAATTAGAGACAAATTAAGTTTTAGTGCTACATAACGATTGGATTAGCAACGGAATAAATATTTTATCACAAAATTAATGGGGTCTTATTTTTATTAACCATATAGATACGAAACTAATTTGCCATCAAAAATTTAGCAATGGAAAATACATTGCTACTTTTTAAATTATATTTTTATTAATTTTATATTTATAGGGACGAAAAGTATAATTTACTTTAAGTCTATTTTATATATATATATATATATATATTTTATAGAAATAGATTATATTAACGTTGCTGAATCCGTCACTAAACTATCTCAAATCCAATTCTTATTCTTATAATAAAAGTTAAAAAGTGGCCGCCTATATTATAACTCCTTTTCCTATTTCATAGAAGAGAAGAAGGACCACTGTTTCATAAAAGAGGAGACGATGACGATAACGGTTAAGACGGATAGCTAAGACAGACGCGACTGTGACGGAAGACAACTGAGATGGAAAACCATGGAGACTAATGTTTTCTCCTCCGATTTTTCCAAGTTATTTCTCCTCTGATTTTTCTTATTTCTTTCTTCTCTAATTTTTCTGAACAAAAGTATCAGCCATGGTTTAATTTTTTTGGGTTAGGTTTATGCCAGCATTTGGTGTTAGGATTCATTTTGCTCTTTCTGTTAGTGTGTCTATTTCAATATTTTGAGTGTGTTAGTGTGTGTCTGTCTATGTTGATTGATTCTGCTATTTCGAGTTTTTGAGTGTGTATGTCGTTTCATTCTGCCTTTTTGCCAGCTTTATCCTGATTATTCATTGTTCATGGTGGATTCAAGATTACTCATTGTTTATGGTGGATTCAAACTCTGATTATCCTGATGTTGTATATGTTTTCTGATGAAGATAAAGTATGTCAGTAAGATAGTTGTTCTCTTGTTAATTTAGATGAAATCTTCCAGATGACCTTGGCAGCTTAGTGAACCTGGGACTGCTTAAGCTATCTGAAAATAAGTTTTGTGGTTAGATACCCGGTGGATTAGGTGGACTAGTATGACTAACAGAATTGGAGATGGGAGTAAATTTCTTCTCTTGTTAGTTGTTCCCAAGAACTCTTGTGATGAACTGATATGTCTTTAATAACCATTTCGTACTTAAATTTGACCTATATCTTAACGTAGGAAATCATGATTAGTTAAATGATTAATAATCCTATCATGTTGAACCTAGAACCTGTTTGGTACCTTGTTTATAAAGGGTATTATCTTCTTTATTGCCATCGTTCTTCTCTATTCTAAAATCAATTATTCACGATATGATATAATGTTTTTGAGCTTCTAAGTCCTGTGGTTCTTCGTATAGTTGTTCACTATATATTTGACAACTTTTGTTTGTTTATCTGCTCACTATCTAAATTTGTTTTGTTTATTTTAATATCAATAGAAACATGAATAGTCTAGAGCATATTTGGATGTATAAAAGGTTGGATGGACGAGGGTCTGTAGACTCTAGTTCTTTGACCGGTGTGAACAAATTTATCCAATTTGCTTGTTCTCAACAAAATCGGATGAGTGGTAACCAAGTTATATGTCCATGTAAATAGTGTTAGAATTGTAATTTTGAGGATGTCGAAATTGTTAATGTCACCTTTATCATTCTGGATTTGTTGAGGACAATTTTATTTTGAAGCATTAAGGAGAAAAAAATATGTTTGGTGAGATTTCCTCTGGTAATGATATGCACGGTGGTGCTCAATCTGAATTAGGAGATGATAATCCATTCCGAAAAATGGTTTTGGATGCAGCTAGTCCAACCTTTCCCCAGGGTTTAAGTTGGCGATCTTATAGAATATTGAATCCAAGTCGTCTCATCCTTGTGAATATTCAATGGAGAAAGATCCTAATCCCGAGTACCAAAATATTATTTGCTACAGGCTGTTGATGCCGAATTATTTCCTAATTCTTCCCTCTCTCAACTTGCAATTGTCTCTCGGATGTTAAATATAAAAAATAGAGAACAATATGTCACAGAGAGGTTATAACCAAATGACACAAATATTGAAAGAGGCTTTACCCAAAGATAACATAGTGCTTGATAGCTATTATTAGACAAAGAAACTAGTGCGTAGCTTCGGTTTGCCGGTTGAAAATATTGATTGTTGTGAATCGGGGTGTATGTTATATTAGGGGTGATGATGAACACCTTAAATCTTGTAAATTTTGTGGAAACTTGAGGTGCAAGCGTCATGACCCAACAATCGAGTACTGATGGCATCCACGTCCTATCTATAAACAAGCCTAATACCGACCTATAGTGTTGAGCGATGGTCCAGCACCAAGTACCAAAGGAAAAGAGAAAGAGAAGAGAAGAATAAGTGGAAGAAGAATATATAAATACATACAAGAAGTAAATCTCTAGAACTTAGTATCGTGATTGTAGATCATCTATATATAGAACAGTACAAAAACAACACCCAATGGGGAAAAACTATAAAACAACTATCCTAGATCCAACTAGGACAACTCTATAACAGAAGGAGGACAACCCATCAAGAATGCCAACTACTCACGGTATCTTCGAAATATCCCCAATCTATCTAGCACTATCACGTTCACTATACTGGCTTGTACTTGAACCTTCATCCCAAAAGATGCAAAAGTGTAGCATGAGTACCAAAAATAATAGGTACCCAGTAGGAATCATAGGACGACCAGGCAAAATAAATCATAAAAAAGGTAAAGTGCGATCAAATAACCAGTAAAGAGTGAATAAGCACATTAATAACTAACAAAAAAGAAGGGAGGTCAACTATCTGGGGATGAACATTGAGGACCTAAGTGATAAAAATCACGACTAGTGAGACACGTACCTGGAAATCAAACGTAACTAGCACAACGAGAAACCATAAAATGGAATATAAGACCAATAACGAATAATCTACCAGCAAGTAAAGCCAAAAAAGTAACCAATATCGCTAGGAAAATAGAAAACAAGGTCTAATTAGAAGAAAAACGTACCCGCATCCCATACTACCGATGGGTACAACCAGGCATACAAGTAACTCAGTAAGACTTCCCCCCGAAGAATATAAACAAGCACGAGAGAATATAATGCAAAAGGGTGCAAAAAAGTAAATGCATCTGAATAGTAACCAGGTATGCTCCTCCTATGTAAGTAAGGCTTGCAAGGAAGGTAATATGGAGGACTTTATCTATATACCACTACTCGTCGTATACCCCTCTCCCAAGCTACGCACTATGCCCCATGCAAAGTAAACCAAGCAGGTAGGGTCCTGGATGGACTCAAACTCATATACAGAATTGTCGTAACAAGACAACTTGGGCATAGTCATCAGGCATAAACTCCAAAACCTAGGCTTATCCTGTATACCGTATCTCAGCAGAAAACCCGACTGTCATCGTACAAGCATTACCATAAAATATCGTGAAGGAATAAGAAAATAGCTCCATGCTGCTCAGTAGTAGTGGAAAGGTATATAAAAGTAGGCAAAAACCTTCTCTGGTGATTTTATTAATAACATTCAAGTGTTTTTATAATATTTTAGCCATAGCTCCCCATCGGAAGTCCATAACCCACTAATTATGCATGCATATCAATGCAACAAAACAACAGTCTAGATCGAATCTAAGGCTACCATCTAAGTTCGAGGAATAGCTACTAAGATCTAATCGCTAGTATAATACCCTCCCCAACCTAAACTACGTTCTAGAGATGGTGTGAAACACACAGAAAGGGACATGTAGCCCCAGGGTATATATACGAGCGAAAGGCCATATGCCACATAGCACCAGTACAAGGCTCCTAAATAGTAACCCAGCTCTGAGCTGACAATTTACCAAATATTTACATTACTAAATTTACAGTCTGAAAAAAATAAGATGTAGCCTACCTGGATTCCGACAGTAACCTAGAGAAACAAGCTAAGATATCCAAAAATCATATACGAGCTTGGAATTCGTAAGAAGATAGAAAAAAATTAACAGACGTATCAAAATGATTAAATAAAGACCTATATTGCTATATAAATTGCAGGGTCAAAATCCAAACTAAAAACGGGTCTGTAAACCCTCATAACTCAAAAAAAAAAAAAAAATAGAATATTTATGCCAACACATATAGCTTCGCTCATATATCGCATTGAAAAAAATTGATCTCAAACTAACAATAAAAAATGAAGAAACAATCCTGAAAAGTTTATGTAATACGAAAAACTTTACAAGGAAAGAATAATAGAAGAATTATACGGTAGAAACAATCGTAGGAACACGTTTGCATGAATCAAAGACAAAATTAGAACCTTAATTACTACTGATATTAGCTAAAAATTAATAAACTTGAAGCAATTTTTGAGATCCTTCAGTTAAAAGATGGAAAGTAAACTTTTTCACTAGTTTTGTCGTATACTTGACCAAAGAAAGGATATATATATATATATATATATATATATATAATGGTGTAATCGTGATGCTTCCACCATTCTGATGTCCTGTCTACCAAGTAAAAACTTTCTTTCCCGATATTTAAATATTTGGGTATTCTATAGACTTATTATAACATAATTACATTATTTTAAATATACAAAAAAAGTTTTCTAGTAAAACTTACCCCCTTGAGATAATAACTTTCCAACATAATTTGATACTCTATCTCTAATAAAATATTAATAGCTTATAACATTTTGCAAAATACTAAGGCATGAGACTAGATTATTTCAAAAGACTATTTTGTAAACTTGTCAATAATTTAGGAAGATGCTAAAAATGCATCTTTTATTTTTATTAAAGAAAAGGACTTAATTATTATTTAAAATAAAATAATTTAATTTAGAGATACAACATCGCAACCAAACGCCTAGGATTCAAACCAAAATTCCTTTAGACTAAAGTCTGCATTATAGAGTTAACAGAATGATGAAATAAAGATCCGATGTCTCTTAAGTTGAGAAAGGCCCAAAAAAGCTATAAGTAAAAGGGAACCAAGCTATAAGAACTACCAGGGAACCGAACCATCTGTCTCAACACGTCACGAATGACCTGGGGAAGCCACAAGAGTGCTCTAAATACATAAAAATTGCAAAAGTATGAAAATCACCCCGAGGGTCATTACACGTCGGATCTTGTAGGAGGAAATTGATCCCTCAGAAACAAATGTATTATTTTCCTTTGATTCCTTGATAGCAGAGATTATTCGCATCTCATGCAACTACTGCCGACATGAGATTGCATCATGAAACTTACGAAAGACGATGGAGTGTGTCAAGACCTTATTTCGCGAATCATGTGGAACCTACTATTCCACTAGTAAGAGAACCAATCCCCAAGTCCGTAGCCGAAGCGGAGGACTACTATATCAAATGTAGAAAGCACAAGTGTAATAATCAGAAGATAAATAAATGCGGATGTTTAAAGAATCAAATAAATACCCAATATCCGGTGTCAGTGTTAAACAAACCACTAAGTACAGAAGCAAGAAATCCAAAAATATCTAATAAAACAGTGGAGATCAAATATGAATGCCAAATTCGAAGAGAAGAAGACAAAAGCCGGACGCCTAGCTCACCCTGAATCTCTGAAGTAAGTGGAATATGCACGAACAACTAGCTGCAATCACGGTCGGAAACCTGTACTCGGATCTGCACATGTGCAAGTGTAGCATGAGTACAAGCTTTTGAAGAAACCCGTACCCAGTAGACTTCGAAGGCCCACTAGGCACATAACAATAATAAAAGTAGTAAATAACGGAATATGATAACAGGGGTCACAAAAGAAAATATAACAATATGGAAAACTAGCTAATCAAAATAAGAATCAAGTACAAGTAGACATGTATCGCTAGCTAATCACATAAAAGGATCTTAGGCCTTGAAGGAAGACGTACCCAAAATACTTACAACAATATATGTGAATAATAATGCAATAAACAGGAGTTAAGAGGAGACAAGAAAAGAACATGGATGGTAAACCCGGTAACCTCAAGTAAACAAGCGAATGACTGAATAAAAGTGTAAGGCACAAAATCCCATATAGCATGAAGTAGAATTTTATCAATAACAACGACTAAGCAGTAATAAAGTAATGAAAATAAACGCTAACAAGTCCCCCAGAAAGAAGTGCAATGTACATAGAAACATGCTCACCTGTAGGCCACCCATAACGACCTAAGAGTACACTGAAGAAAACAAGCTCGAAAAAGTAAATACAAAACATGAAGTAACTAGTTTTGCGTACGCATCCCTCCAGTACTGATAGGCTCAACAAACAGAACGCATGAAAGTCTAACCTAAATATTTATGATATATCTCCCTGATACCATATACCCCCCTCCATGTCAGCCGCAACCTGGAGGCAAGGTCCATAGAGGTATCTTACCACGTACGATCTCTAATGTCATTATAATCTCACATCCCAAATCTCAAAACCTTAAGGGTCTCAAAAGTCTGGTATCTCATTTCGAGTATCAATAGTCTCATAAAGCCATCCTCGCAAGTCAGGGTGTACAACACCTATATTATAGTATTACCAAAATTCTCAATAGATCAAGTATTATTAAGTTTCCATAACCAGTAGTGCGATAAGTGTCAAAAAGTTGTACTCACTGCCGTACAAGGACGAACTCAAGTCTAATGACTGTACTGACTACCGAACGGAGTCAGTCTCAAGTCCCAGCATTTATTAATCAAATGTTATTTCTCGGTGCTAGGAGGTAAAGCCTGGACTAAAATAAGTGAAAATAGTATTACCGGGAGATCGATACAACGCCTAGTCTAAAATAGTTAAAAGCTATTTACTTATATTATTACTAAATATTCCAATTTATCAACTTATATCGTTATTCATTATTATTACTCAAACCAGTGTCTAGCCTCTGTGGCTCAATAATCAAGTGGTGATACTGACCCAACCCCAATGTACTCTCATCGGAGCCATAGGCCCAACCTCTTGTGTCATGAATGCACAACATATCAACAAGTATATATACTGACATGTGATCATATAATAATAATTTCCTATCCCCTACACAGGTATCTATCCAATTTCTAAGTCACAGGCACCGTATCAATCGGATGCAAAAATATAAATATCAGCATGGAACGGACGAAAGAATGGTACATGATCACTATATCCACCTAACTACCCAACCCACGAATGCTATTTAGTACAATAATTAAAGCTATAAGCCTAGAGATATCCCCACAGAGCCTACCTGTCATCCGACGATAAAGCGCTGCAATGTCACGAATCTTACTCCGACAGACGTCAAACAATCTCTGAATGATCTGAAACTTGCGTCAAAGTATTCTATAATTTAATACGAGTCTAACAGTATAATTTATGCTAAGTTATGGACTAGCCTAAAATTGACTTGTATGACATGCTCGCCAAAATGGAAAAGAAACTTCACTACAGGGTTCCTAACATTACCAGAAACCTGTGCTCCAAAATTGAGCACAATTTGAGTGCGGGAAGGGCATCAAAAAGTCCCAGATATATTTGACATACATGGGTCCAAAGGTACAATTTTTATGCATTAAACGTTATAATTTCGAAATATTAATGATACTAGACGTAAAAATATACCCAAGAAATAAAGAATTATGCAATGATATATGGATTACCGCATGAAATTATCAATTTCATCAATTGGGGTTCATTAATGGAGGAAATCAAGAAATTAAAGATTTGAAAAGGAGAAGAACTTACTCAAAACACGTAGAAATTGAAGAACAACGATAAGGGAATGTTTCTTAGACTTGGAATGATGTTTGGGAGTGTTTTTTCTCTCTAAAACTGAAGAAATCACAAGTTTTTTATTGAATTAAAATGTAGGGGTCGTGCAGGGGTTTTTATAAACTGCCAGTGAATTTGCTCATCATGATCGCGTGGGACCTCCTCGCGATCACGTGGAGTATTGGCCATTGAATAGCGATCTCATGGGCTATTTCCACGATCGTGAAGAGAAATGCCTACACCAGTTGTAGGTTTGAAAGCAGAATTAAGATTAGAAACGTGCATCCGAATCACCACTTGAAATGCATTTGGAGTCCAATTTTGATAAACCAAATATGTATTTTATGTGAAAAATATATTTCAGACTCAATGAAATCTATGAAATTGATATTGGATATCATTTGAGCGATAATGACCCCAAACCAAGGCTTAGACAAAATTAGAAAATTGCTAACTTTTCACATAACGATTCAAATCGAACACAAATACCTTAGGAAGCATACCAAGGGTCAAACCAGCCTAAATTTACCATTTTGGAGCTGATGGAAGTATCAAAATTTTGATCCGACACTTCGAACACCAAATTATTACCCAACCTCCACTTTAGGCCATAAACTTAATTAAAATCCAAAAATTGACATAAATTGCAAATGAAAATTCCAAAATACAAACTTAAGGTTGATTATGACGTTGTTTGGCATTTCGGAGCTGACGGAACTGTCAGTATTTATTTTGAGCTCATCTTGAAGGAAAGTTGGCTTTGGTCAACGAGTACTTAGTTTTAGGCCCTAAAACAGGCAATTAGAGATCAATCGAGTCACCAAGGATCCAAACAATCAATCGTAGAAAGTCATAAATGATATGAGGAAACTAATGAAATGCTCTAGAATGCAAATCGTCTCGTATTTATCATAAATGACCATGAGGGTCATTATAGTATGATGCGTCATCCATCATACTCTGAGGTTTGGAAGCACTTCAATGAAACTCAATCCTTTTGTTGTTGCTAAACAACAAAATGTGAGGCTGGGTTTATCTACAGATGGTTTCCAAACATTCAATCAGAATAAGAGGAAATATTCTTCGTGGCCAGTTATTCTCACCCTACATTTTACCTCTAGGGATGTGTATGAAGGACGCTTACATATTCTTAATAGTCCTTGTTCTAGTGCCAAGAAATCCCAAACATGAAATTGATTTTTATCTCCATCCTGTAACAAGTTACTAAATGTAAGATTTAAAACAAGGAAAACACTATTCTCAACAAGTCTCTAGAAAGTAAAGACTCAAATACTAAATAAAAAATCTGTCGCATTGATGGAAAAACAATCAGCTACCTCAGACATTTAAAGTATCCCTAGAATGAGTCGAAGTAGAAGGTCATGAAGTTCAGGGCTCGGTACATACATAACTGTGTAGAAAACCAAGAGTAGTACAAGAATAACGATATTCAATAATGTCCTCGATTGACAAATTATAAAAAAACAAAAGCCCATAATCTCCTAACTATTCATCTAACAGTACTACAACCTGCAATAATTATTCTTAGTAGCCCAGCAATAGTTTATACAGATACATAAAATATGAGAAAATACAAACTTTACAAGTCATATAATAGAAATAAAGTATCACAAAAGTCAAGTCCAACAATGAGCAAAGTCATCGATAGTATCCAACATCAATCATCACATTCAGGTATCCAGTCAGGGCCTCACTATACCTTTAAAATATATAGACAGCCGTTCTGGACCTCAGTTATGTCATTTCAATAAAATAGGCACCCGGTTTAAGCCTCATCTATGACTTGTTCACAATCTCATGCTATCATCACAATATAGACACCCAGTCTGAGCATCAGTTGTGTCTTTATCATAGTCTCAATCAAGGAACCATGACCAACCAACAATCAATATCAACAAGTAAGATGATCTCATCAAGACATAGTTAAAGATTCATAATCAAGTTTCATCAATGATTAATAATCACATATCAACCATAAGGAGTATCACAAATTGAGATTTCAATGCAATAACATAAATTCCTCTTGGGAAATTTCTATCAAGAATAACCTTTTTATTCCAATTTATCCTTCCGGGATCAATACTTTCGATATCAAGGTTGTCATAAGTTTATCGTGGGAAATTTCATCAATAAGTATACCATTAGATCTCAAATCTTATTCAAGTCTTCATTTCCAACATATTTCGAGCCAACAATTTACACTACAATTAAAGTAAGATCATGGTTCAAAAAGTTCATCAAGTATGTTCATTACACTAATTGTTCATTTTACAACCAACATGATAGAAAATACTAATTTTCCGAAGCACCCATAACACCCAAGCCTCAAGATAATTAGCAAGAAATTTTTAATAATTATTTAACTTCTTTTCTCTTTTGATTAGCCACCAACCATGCAAAATCTAGTGACCTAAATAAGAATTACAAGAAAATATTCACTAATCAACACCAAATTTCAAATAATCAAGGTGTATGCAAAAATTGACCCCTGGCCCATGGATTCAAGATCAAATTTTGATCTTAAAATAATGTTACCCATCACTATGGGATGTTAAATATTAAGTTTAATCGAAAATCCATTTTACTTCATCGTTAAAATCTCAAGTTTTCATCATTTTCAAGTTCAACATTTAACCCACTATTTTTGGATTCAAAACCAAGAAATTATTGATGTAAATCTTGTTAAAGTAACTTAGAATTGATGAAAATAGGTTATCTTTAAATATCCTTAATTATACCTTGCCAAAATAGAGTTTTGAGAGGTTTTGCATGAAGAAAATAAGAAAAAACGTGATATACTTTTATTTTTAAATGCATAGTGATTCAGCACATTCACCGCGTTCGTGATGCCCTCTCCATGATCGCGGAGGTCAAGGTCAATTAGTGCATCGCGAATGCGGTTAAGCCCTCACGAACGCGATGCTTATGAGAAGTTTACTCATCGCTAACTTGACTTCCATATTGAGAATGTAATAAAGGAAAACATTCCCTTCCATGAACGCAACCCATACATTGTGAATGCAAAGAAGGAGTTCATGGCCAACATCAGTAACTCACGTAACACAAAATGACTTTGAAAGGCCCCTCGGGGTTCACTTGAAATCCTGTGACAATAAACCATATATGTAAACATACTATTATTGGTGTTCCATACTCAATGGAACCATTAAATCATACGTACGAGGTATCCTTGACCTGATACTTATTAAGGGCTCATTTTTAACTAAAAATATCAAAATGACTAAAATACCCCTAGGGATTACGAAAAATATAAAGGACCTCATTGTAGGATAATTCTACCTCCCGAATCCAAGGAAACCATCATATTTTCAATCCAAGAACTTTAAGATCAAATATTGACGCAAGTCAACCTATCATTTCAAACTTCAACTTTAGCCTATCTAAATGCTCAAACTGACCACAAAAGGTTTAAAATAGGAAAAAAAGAAAACTAGACGAAAATCGATATTTTGGAGCTGCCGGAACTGACAGTTTTTTGATATAAGATCCAAAATTCTATATGACCACTATAGTTCCTTCCTCATTTGAGCTTAAAAGCACCAAAACTAAAAATTCTTAAAATATTACATCAAATCATTTACCGCACACTGATTAACCATAGAACCGCATTTAGTTTGATATAACGGGACTATAATAAAGGGAAAATGATCAAGATACTCTATTAATAAAAAATGACCTTTAGGGTCATTATACTCAGGTCCCGTGTGTTGTACTCTAATAGTTGACCATTTTTCGTACTTGTTAGATGGTTTTGTGATTACTCTCGCTTTCCTATTATTTGATCACACTTTACCTAGCTTATGCTTGATTTTCCCGATCGATCTATGAAGCCTACTAGGTATCCATTATTTTGGTACTCACGCTACACTTCTGTATCTTTTTGTG
>JBDJHY010000049.1:8555127-8574505 GCA_039654485.1 Withania somnifera | reverse complement strand
TATAAAATTAATAGCAAGACCATTACTTATGAAAAAGAAATTTCTCACTATAGTTTGGGGTCATGCTATTTTGTATGCAGCACCCGTGCGTCTCCGACCAACTGTTTATAATAAATATTCTCCGTCACAATTAATTTTTGGTCACAAACCTAACATTGCTTATCTACGAATCTTTGGTTGTGCGGTCTATATGCCAGTAGCACCACCACAGCTTACTAAGATGACCCCTCTGAGAAAGTTAGGAATATATGTTGGGTTTAACTCACTCTTCATAATTCTCTACCTTGAACCATTGACGGGAGACTTGTTCATTACTCGATTTGCAGATTTTCAATTTGATGAAATAAATTTTCCTCAATTAGGAGGGGAGAAGAAAGAACCTATCAAAAGAGAAATTGCGTGGAGGATTTCATCACTATCTTATTATGATCCACGTACTCCAATATGTGAGCAGGAGGTCCAGAAAATCATCTACTTACAAAAAATAGCAAATCAAATGCCAGATGTATTTACTATTTTGAAAAGAATAACAGAGTCACATATCCCTGCGGCGAATATGCCTGTTTGAAATAATATTTCAAAAAGACCATCTACTAGTGTCGTAGCTTCTGAATCCCCAAAACGCCTAGAGCGTGGTAGGTCACTAGGTTCAAAGGATAATAATTCTAGAAAAAAAGTTTGAAAAATGATCAAAATGACACTGAGAAAGAATCTCCTGAAGAGGTTCAAGGTCTGATTGATCCTGATAATCCTACAGAAATTAGTAAATCTGAGACTCAAGTAAATAAACAACTCTCTATAAGTTCTACCAGTAATGGGATAAATTTAAATCGATCAAAAATAATAGTGGATAATATTTTGCATGTAATGTTGCACTTAATATTATGAACGACAGTGAGGATCTTGAACCACAATTTGTCGAGAAATGTCGACGAAGATGTGATTGGCCAAAATAGCAAGAGGCAATTCAATCAGAATTGAACTCACTTGCTAAACGTGAGGTTTTTGGACCTGTAGTCCAAACCCTCAATGGTGTAAAACGCATTGAATATAAATGGGTCTTTGTACGAAAAAGAAATGAGAGAAACGAGATTGTAAGATACAGGGCTCACCTGGTTGTGCAAGAAATCTCTCAAAGATCCAGTGTCGATTATGAGAAAACCTATTCACCGGTTATGAATGCAATAACATTTCGATATCTTATCAGTTTAGCTGTATAAGAGAATCTGGAGATACATCTCATGGATGTAGTTACTGCATATCTTTATGGCTCATACGATAATGAAATTTATATGAGAATCGTAGAAGGTTTTAAATTGGCTGAAGTATATTGTTCAAAGTCTCGGTGTATGTTCTCAATCAGATTACAAAGATCATTTTATGGTCTAAAACAATCAGGTCGTATGTGGTATAATCGCCTTAGTGAGTACTTGATAAATAAAGGTTATATAAATGATGTCATTTGTCCTTGTATTTTTATTAAGAAAACGACATCAGGCTTCGTTATATTAACCGTTTATGTCAATGACATAAATCTCATTGGAACTCCAGAAGAGGTCCAAAAGGCGATTGAATATTTAAAGAAAGAGTTTGAAATGAAGGATTTCGGCGAGACGAAACTTTATCGTGTCTGCAAATTGAACATATAGCAGACGGTATCTTCATCCATAAATCTTCCTACACTGAGAAATTTTTAAAATGATTTTACATGGACAAAGCACATCTCTTAAGTACTCCAATGGTTGTTTGATCACTTAAAGTTAATAAAGATCCGTTCCGACCTCGAGAAGAAAACGAGGAACCTCTTGGTCCTGAAGTACCATATCTCAGTGCAATTGGTGCACTTATGTACCTTTCTAATGCAACGAGACCTGAACATTTTCTGTTGATTTGCTAGCAAGGTATAGTTCTTTCCCTACGTGAAGACACTGGAATGGAGTCAAGCATATAATGCGGTACCTAAAGAGGACTATTGATATGGTTCTATTTTACTCTCACGGATATTGTGCAGATTTCTTTGGTCATACAGATGCAAGTTATTTATTGGACCATATAAAGTTCGATCTCAAACAAGCTATGTATTCACATTTGGAGGAACTACCATATCATGGCGATCTAAAAAGTAGTTTGGCGTTTCCATTTCTTCTAACCATGCTGAAATAATTGTAATTCATGAAGCAAGTAGAGAATGTGTGTAGTTGAGATCGATGATACATTCCATCAAGGAAAGATGTGGCCAGGATGATATCAAGGCACCCACAGTCCTGTATGAAGACAATGCCGCATGTATAGCCCAATTAAAAAAAGGCTTCATCAAAGGAGACCGAACAAAGCACATATTACCAAAGTTATTCTTCAATAATGATCTCTAGAAAAAGGATGATATTGATGTGCGGTAAGTCCGTTCAAGCGATAATCCAGCAGATCTATTCACCAAGTCTCTACCAACTTAAACTCTTGAAAAGATGGTGCATAAGATTGGAATGCGGAGGCTTAATTGCTTGAATTGTGGTCTTCATCAGGGGGGCAAAGAATACACGTTGTACTATTTTTTCCTTAATTAAGGTTTTATCCCACTAGGTTTTCCTAGTAAGATTTTTAATGAGGCAGCAAGCAACGCGTATCGTGGATAACTGTGTATACATTTCCTTTCACATGAATATCCAAGGGGGAGTCTTGTAATCATAGATATTTTCATGTGGTACTATGAAGTGTTGTATTCATGGATATTCCCACATGGCATGATGAATCATGATGTAAATTTATTGGTGTTTGATTTATATGTTGCCAGGTGGTTCATGATGGTCAAAAATGATGACTCGTGTCATCTACATTTACCTATACATATAAGTGTAAAAAAAAAAAAAAGATAAGACTTTTCATATATATCAACTTCCCATTTCTCATTTTAGCAAGATTTACTTTCCCTTTTTAATTTTAATTTCTTGTTTTATTATTTAACACTTTTCTCCTATTACCAAGTTCATCATAAATATATTTTCTTGTCCCTAGTACAATATTATTTTATTGACGAACAGTAAGTCATCTTCTTTTACATTTACTGGTCCACAATGTGGCTATTAATCATTGTAACATTTCTCATTTAAATAGCTTTCCCAGATAATTTTCAAAAAAAAACTATTATGACAAAATGGACACATAATCTCACATGCTTCATTTTTTATTATTATTTCGAACAAGTAGTGTGAGGCTTTAATAAAATGTTGTTTGCAAAAGAGGGACTCTATTAAACAACGTAAACTATTGTTTGTTTTTGTTTGAGGTAAATATTTAACTAATCCATAGGTATGATTAATTAAGGACCTAAAATGATAAGGCGGATTTAAATTTAAAATAATAAAACTATATAATAATTTTAAATTAATATCAAACAATAACTGATTTATATTTAATAAATATTTCAAGACTTCCTCCATCCGTATTAGGTGGTATATTTTAACTTTTATATTTAGTCAAAATAAATATTTTTATAATATAATCAAGAATATAATTTTTTTACCCTTATGAAGATAAGTCAATTCTTACGTAATGAAAAAACTCTTATTAAACAGGTACTATTTAATTAAGCATAATTTAATGAAATATATTTTTTTACTTTCTGCGCCTGAGTAAATTTCGTAAAAAATGTGCTAAAACACCATATGATATGAATCAAAAATATATATACAAACATATAATAATAGTAACAATGATAACAATAAGATACGTCTTAATATAGTATTAGGGTAAATCACACATTATTATAGGAGTCAATTACTGAATACCACTAATTTTTGAAATCACATTGCATACCACTTTAAATAGGCGCGATATATACGGAGGATCGCGATACATAACTTGGTCGCGATCCATAACTCAAGAAATCCTTTGGAAACATGCGAAGGATCGCAATACATAACTTGAACGCGATAATATAATTCAAATAACCCTTAAGATACATACAAATACATGTTAAATCGCTCAAATACATAGTTAGACACATAATATGATGTGTAGTCACGATACATGAATATATCATGAGTTATGTATCGCGTTTAATTTAAACTATATATCGTGATTCTCCGAATGTATTTCGCCAAAAAATAATATATTTTATAATTTTAAAAAATAATAAAGTAAAATAAAAATGTAATAAAAATATTTAATTTAACATGAAATTTATTCTAAATATTATTGAATTCACAGTAAACTCCAAAGCACCACTTTGTATATTGATTTTAAAAATAAAAAAAAGTTGGAGTACGTTTTGGTGTTGGGGGACAAATGCATGGAAATTCAGCTTGTACAACATTGTCAGTCTATATGTATAACTTCTATACATATTTCTACACATCTTTTTACTACAAATCATATGACATACCTTTGTCGGACAGCACTAGAAAAGGTTGTTTGTCTATTTGATTTTACCTATGCTTTTGTCTAATATAATTTCACCTATCCTTTTTTATTGACTATTTTTCCATTTTGAGCTGTTAGCCAAACAAAATTAAGGAATTAGAAAGAAAAGGTTGAGAATTAGCGTAAAAAGATGGTAGGTAGTGAAGTGTTATAAGATCTTTATGTGGGATAGCAAGGGCTAGCTAGACTTCTTTTCGCATTTTCCTCCAATTTGGTAGTTTTATCTGCATATCTTGTTTTTTCAGTTTTACTAGTATTTTTCACTTTATTTGCTTTGTTTATAAAATAATTGTTATTTCCTTTCTATCCTACTTTGGTTACACATCTTTTGAGTTGTAGATTTATCAAAAACAATCTCTTTAAAAGTAAAATATATGTACATCATACTCTCTGATTCCACTCATAGAATAAAAAAAAAATGTTAACCTAAAAATATTTACACAAGCTAAATAAAATGCACATTCTACGATTTTGTTGTTCTATCTGGTTAGGAAAGTTGAAAAATAATTAGGGAAAATATAGTAGTATTTTATAAATATTGATTGATATTAATAGTGTTTTATGAATTGTCTAATTAACATTAATAAAAGTTTTTCCTCTACGTCACGATCCGAAAATTGAGTTGTGATGGCGTCTACATCTCACCTGCAAATAAGACTGATCCACTGGCCTAGAGCAAATAGCGGTGGGCCAGTAACAATCCCAAAAAAGGCAGAAGAAGAAGGAAAAAAAGAGAAGAAGGGCATAAAAGAGATCTGAAATATAAACCCAATAAGAAATAACTCTCAAAACCTGGTGTCATCATTGTAGAGCATCTATATACATGAATACAAAATACAACCCCGAGAAGGGCAAACTATGAGAGTTGGCTATCCAAGACCCGACTAGGATAACTCCCACACTGATAGAAAAATTAGCCAGCAAGGACACCAGGTTCCTAGAGAATCTCTAGAAAGTACCAGCTATTGCGCTCGATCATGCCCGCCAACAAAACTCGTACTAGTACTTATATCAGAAAAAGATGTAGAATTTAGCATGAGTACCAAAACAACGGGTACCCCGTAGGCATCATAGACCGACCGGGTATCAGTAAGCATAGATATGGTAAAAGACAATCAATCAGCAAATAAGGTGGTGATACATAATGTACGCCTAGGAGGCAACAACAATAACAGCAAGTGCGTGCAGTGCAGAGTCAATGTGTGCAGTGTCCACTAACAAATTGAAGGAAAGTCACTAGTCAAATACCATACAGAAGACCTGGTCATGAACAAATCATGACCCAAAGCGACACGTACCTGGAGCTCCATCGTAACAAGCGTAAGGAAAGTCCAATAATATAATACAAAATCAATAACAATCTAGGCTAACAACAAATACAATAAGTTCACGATAAGTATCTATATGAGTCAGAAAAGAGCAAACAAAGTCTATTAGAAAACAAACCCAAACAACATCACATACTACCGATGGGTACAATGAGGGAACTAATAACCTAACTGGCACTCCCTCCTAAGTCCCAAAGGGTACAATTAACTCATAAAAATGCAATGCAAAGAGGTGCTGGAATAGTAAATAAGTGTCTGTCGCACCTTCCCTGGTACATGACTCAGCCAGGAGCGAACCCACGGAAGTTATCCCATATACTTCCCCAACCTCTCCCAGTATACCCCCTTCCCCAGCCACGCAGCATACCCCAGGCATGGAGACTCAGGTCGAGAGGTTCGTGGAGGAATCCAATCTCACGTATAAAATTCTAATAAAAAGGCATCCAATGTCAAAATCCTCAGGGCCAAGAAGCCAAAACTCGGGCTTAGCCCGTATAACATAACTGAGTAAAAAGTCAAGTACATCAATAGCAGCAAAATTTCCAATCCCAAAAGATCCAATTGTCGTCTGTAGGCATGCCCAAAAATCATAGTGCATACGAGAAAATAGCCTCAGATAATGTGGTAAAATAGCTCCATACTGCTCATAAGCGCAGTCTTGGGAGATATAAGTATACATAAAATCAGTTTCTAGTTATTGTCCTATCAAAATCAAGTTAACATGTAAATGTTCAACGCATGCTCGCAACACAAACAAAGGCCAGGCTAGTCTAAGACTACAAACTAGGACCCCTAGAATAATTGACAGGACCCAACTCGTAAGGGTACAATCCTTCCCCAGTCCTAATTTCAGTCCCGAGTCTCGAGCACTTGTATCCCAAATGCTACAGATGTCCCAAGGGCGCCCTTCAAGGGCCAAACACACACCCCTACTGAGAATAAGAACATGAAGGTACCACAACTCAGTCTAAAACATTCACTTCTGGGTTCATACCGAACTAGGGAACACTATAATTAAACGGGCCATCAACCAAACAGCGGGACAGTAGCAGGCTATCTAGGCCCTAAAGGACCAATCGTATTCTAATCACAATCAACAGCACAAGTAGAGTACAACAAAGCAGCCTACCTAGATCGACTCTAAAGCCATCATCCTAAATCGGGGGATAGCTACTAAGTTTTAATCGCTAGTTTAATTCCCTCCCCAACCATACTATGGTCCAGAGACTGGGTATGAAATACACATTAAAGGTGTTACTCCACCCCAAGCTACACTAAGTCCAAAGTCGATGTGAGACAGGCCGGCCAGGGCAGTATAGCCCCAGGGTAAGTAGTTAAGCCACAATCCAGCTGAGAGGTCATAGGACGAAAGAATAAGCATATTAGGGCCAGAATAATAACTCCAGCCCCACGCTGGAGCTTTACCATATATATACTATACTAATACCCAATATGAAAAAAAGTAGAATATAGCCTACCTGGAATCCAATGATATCCTCAAAAAGCGTATTTTTGATATCCAAAGTCATGTACGAAACTCGAAATTAAGCGAGGCTTGTAAAAACACAACCTATGAGTCAATACGAGTAAAAATAGACCCATATTGTGTTACAACCCGATTTTTTGGATCATGATGGCACCTACTATACCATCAGTAGGAGAACCAGCCCTGTAGTCCAAAGCCGAAGCGGAGGATTACTATATCAAAACAGAAAGCACAAGTATAATAACAATAGCACAAGTATAATAACAATATATGAATGAAAGCGAAAATATAAAGAATTAACAATCCCCAAAACCGATATCAGTGTAACACAAAATCTCTAAGTACAGAATATGGAATCAAATGTCTAGTACAAATGTATCTCCAAAAATACATGGAGATCAGTCTAATATTGAAGAGAAATAAGAAGAACTAGACATCAAGCTCACCCTGAATCTCTAAAAACAATAGAGTCTGCACAAACAACGATCTGCGAATGAAGGTCGGGCATCTATATTCGGATCTGCACATAGCAAGTGTAGTATGAGTACAAGCTGCCAAAGCAACTCGTACCCAGTAGGCTTCGGGGGCCCACTAGGCACATAATAATAATAAAAGCAGTAAATAAAGGATGACAATAAATAGGTTCACAGAAATAACTAGTATATCATGCAAGTTAGCTACTCAGATAGGAATCAAGTAACAAGTAGATCATGTCATCGCTACCTAATCACATAACAAGATTTTTAGGCAATGAAAAAGATGTACCCATAATCCTTACAGCAATATATGTGAAAAATAATAATAAATAATCAGGAGTCAAATAGAAGATAGAAAGCGAATATGGACGATATACCGGTAACCTCAAGTACTACAGGAAAGACTAATAAGATGATACAACACACAATAACCCACATAATTAGAACTATCCAATAATCAGTAATATCAACAGAGCTGCAATAACAGAAATGTAATAAACATACAAATACTACGAAACCCCTCCCACTCCCCCTCCCCCTCCTCCTCCTCCTCCCCCATAAGGAATCCAACGTGCACGGTAAACATGCTCACCCGTTGGCCTCCCATACGACCAGGGGTACACTAAAGAAGATAAGTGCAGAATGTAAATATACACAATGAAGTAATACAATCTCTACGGTATCAGCAAGTATATATATACATGAAATGACAACCATCTATGTCCACACAGGTATCGCTGAGCAAATTTTAGGTCACAAGCACCATATTAATCTAGATGCCGAAATAGATAATGAATGAGGAATGGACAAAAGAACGGTCCAAGGTTACTATAAAAACCTAGATACCCAATCCACGAATGCTATTTAGTACAATTATTTAAGCTATAAACTCATAGATAACACCACGGAGCCTACCTGTCGTTTGACGATAAAGCGTTGCAAACTCGCAAATGTTACTCCGATTGATATTAAATGAAGTCCAATTGCTCTAAAACTTGCAAAATAGTATTTCATATATAATTACGAGCCTAACGATATAAATTATACTAAGTTTCATACTGGGCCTAAAATGGGCCTGCAAGGCCGGCTCGTTGAAATCGGGAAAAAATATTGTCACGGAGTTTTCAATGTTACCAGAAAATCGTGCTCCAAAATTGAGCACATTCGGGCAAGGGAAAACCTTTGAACAACAAGGAGTAAATAGAGTATTAAAGGGATTTAAATATTCGATCCTTATGGAATTATACAATGAAATTGAAAAAGGAAAGATTACTACGAAGTAAACTTGCCCTAGTGAACAAGGATTTACCCCACAACTTCGAATATAAGAGATGAAATCAAGAAATCATGACTAGGACATAAATGGAGGAAAAACCCTAAATTTTTATGGAACTAAATGGATGAAATTACTTACCGAGAGTGAGGAAGACGTATCGGATCTTCAAGAAACTTTTCTACGGAGTTTAGAAAAATCTCCAATGCAAATCGCACCAAAAGTAGAGAAAAAGTTGATGAAATAATGAACCAAAAATAGGCTGGAAACTAAAGAAATATGCCACAGATACCGATTTATCAGCCACTTGTGCCAATAAATTGATATTTTCCTGGCACTAGCAGTTCTGGCGGATACTAATTTATAGGACAAAATGCTGATAAATCTGCATTCCCTGTAATGGGGAACATCTCTGCAGGTACTGATTTATCTGCCATTTGATTGATAAATCGGCATTCTCTGGTGACTGGTAACACTAGGGCAGGTACACATTTATCTGTACAATGACTGATTTATTGATCATCGATAAATTGACACTTTTATCGATAAATTAGTCTGTGCCTGAACCAGCAAACAACAATTTAAAGAAATTTCAATTAGAAGTTCAAAAATAAAACGGAGTTCAATTTTGGCAAACCAAATATGTATCTTATGTGAAAAACACATTCCGAACTTAAAGGAATCCACGAAACAGACATTGAAGGTCGTTTGAGTGAAAAAGACCCCCAAACCAAGATGTAGCCAAAATGAGAAATTTCCAACTTTCCACAAACCAACTCAAATCGAGTACGAACACATTGGGAAGCGTACCAAGGGTCAAACTAGACTAAATTCACCATTTTGGAACTGGTGAAAGTATCAGAATCAGTTTCGACTCTCCAAGAATCAAAATACCACTCAAGCTCCAACTTTAGACTTTATACTTAACTGAAATCCACAAATGAGCACGATTTTGTAAACGAAAACCCCAAAATACGACTTAAGGTTAATCTTGACTTTGTTTGACATTTTGAAGCTAACGAAATTGTTGAAATTTAATTCCGAGATCGTCTTGAAGGAAAGTTGACTTTAGTCAACGAGTACTTAATTCTAGGCTCTAAAACAAGCAATTTGAGATATTCTCAACCGAGCAGCCAGGGAACCGAACTATCAATCCCAGCATGTCATAAATGACTTGGAACAACTACTGAAATGCTCTAGAATGTAAAACGTCACGTATTTCTCATAAATGACCATGAGGGTCATTACATATTGTTATATAATTAGCGGGGTCAAAATCTTGGCTAAAATTGGGTTCATAAATCCTAACAACACGAAAATTGAAAATATTTATACCTACACGTAGAGCACAGCTCGTATATCGTACTCTACAAAATAGAGCTAAATTTAATGATGGAATCGAAAGATATAAGCTCTGGAAGTTTATATTCAATAGAAAACTCTATAATAAAAGCGAGAACAAGAAATTACCCAATAGAATTAAGCGTACAAGCACGAAAATACGTTTCTACGGATCAAAACTTACGCAGAGCCCTTTCTTTCCTCTCTTTTTTTCTTTCTTGTCCTTTCTTTTCTTTTGTTTCGTTCTGTTTCTTGTTTTGCAACTCTCCTGAAGTATTAAGTTACTTCCTTCTTATCCTTTTATATATATATAATATTAAAATAAAATATATTCGGATATTGCATAGACTCGTTATAAAATGATTCTTACCTTTTAAATATATCAAAACTAATAAAATAATATTTATAATAAAATTTAATTTCTGAAATAATAAAATTTTAACACACTATCTCTGTTAAAATATTAGTAGCTTTATAACTCCTTATAAATAAATAAATAAATATGGATTTACATTATTCGAGAAACAATGTCATAATTATCGGCAATACCTTTGAAGGACTTAAAAAAATATATTTTATTTCTACTAAAGCAAAACGTAATTATTATATAAAATAAACATGACCCAAGTTATCCCGTTAAACTAAATAACACGCAACCGAAAGCCTCGGAATTCAAACCAAGAGTCTCTCTAGACTAAAGTCCCCGTTCCGAAGCTAATGCAACCATCAAATTTAAATTTCGAACAGGCTTTCGAGGAACTACTCTCGAATTACCTAATTTCAAATTTTAAATTTTAAAAAATATTATGAAAATTCAAAACACTCTAAAAGTCAAAACTGGGTAATGCTGTTACTCTAGTGTCAATTAAGAATTGGGTCAGCCCAATAATTGGGACAACAAGCCTGCTTTTAGCTGCCCATGATGATAAATGTTAAGCTTTGGGCATTTATAAATTGGGCTGCGTTGAAGACTTGAATCCTAGTAAAAATTTAGCGCAAGTCATATATTAGGTTGATTACTCAAAATAATTACATTCACTAAGTATTAGGTGACTATACATAAAAGTGTCTTCTTTTTGGTTTCTTCTTCTTTTGCATGTAGATACTGAAATTTTAGTCTAATTTTATGTGTATTTTAGTCATGCATGATTGAAGTGCACGCATATATAAAAAAAATGATTTGTTAGATTTGTTATTATTTTAATATATTGATTTTTGGAGTTTATTTTTTTATGATATACGATACATTTTAGAATTATGGTTTATTTTGAGTAGATTTAGTTATGAATTGTTAACATTTGAAGATTATAATTATTATTTTTTTTATAAAAAAAAATTAGATACAATTAACTGTTATAGTGCGAACATATATGTAAATTTCATACATTTTTGTTAACTTTTACATGCACTTCAGGCAAAAAGTATTCGAAGTTAGCTTTAACAAGTCTACAACTTCAATGAAAAAAAAATTCAAATTTGAATTTGGCAAGTCAAATCAAATTTTAGGTAAAAATATTCAAAGTTTGATCTCGACAAAGCTACCCTTTTATAAAAATATTTTACCGACTTATCTCTTCTTTAATTTCGAAAATTTTCCTATATTTGATTAAGATAAATGGTGCATTTACAGTAGTTTACTTTCAAACTTTAGAGGTTTATATAATTGAAAAGTGATCGAGAAGAAATTAAGTGAAAATAAGGTAAAAAGAGGCCAAATTATTCATTTATCCTAAGTTTTGAAAGTTAGGGTTATTTTGATATATCTTTGTAGTGATATATTTGGGTTGTTGGTCTTTTTCGAATTTGAATATGGTGTTTAGAGATAAAATAATATTTGAATTTTAATTATTATTTTATATTTTTGTATTATCTGTAACTAGCTATTTTTATGATTAGATGTTTGCTTATTTAATTAATTTTGTGATATTATTGTAGTCAAAAGGGACTAATTTTGAGACTTGTCCATTTACTTAATGGAGCTTACGACAGAAAATTAAAATTTTAAAAGATTAATTAGCACGATTTGAGAATTCGTGTTTATAGGAGAATTCAAATATAGTTTAATATTAAAATTTATTTAATGTCAATTAACTGAATTTGAGAAAATTCTAGCAGGTGATGGAGATTTCAAAGCTAATAGTTAAACTCGTTCCTAATATAAATTAATTATCTATTTTCAAATTCCGTGTTTGGCTTTGCTTGTGAAGGCCAGTGATAATTTTATCTGTTTTCTAGTTAATTTTATCTTTATTGATTTTTAAATCAAATATTAAGAAAGTGTTTGCCTTAGGTTAGCTGGTGATAAATCTTTTTTTTTTCTAATTCTCTTATATTATTCTTTATGGAATTCGAATTCAATTTATTATTAGTAATTATATTAAATAAGACTGTATAGATTTTCACTTGAGGAATGAAGTTGACATTATCAAAGCACCTTAGAAATTTAGCATTATTTAATGGGATGATTTTAAATATATACAATAAATTTATTAGTTTATAAAAATATAGCAAAAGTTTTTTATAAAAAAAAAAACTAGCAACAAAAAGAATTACAACAAAATAGTCATGTGTCTATGTAATATATATAATGTATCAATTTTGTATAAAAGTTAAGTAATATATCGTTATTGTATATGTAGTATATTATATTAAGAGAAGTGACTAAAATGCTCCTGAACTATACGAGAATTATTAGTTTATTTTCGAACTAATACTACACATCAAAACACCCCTGAACTTGAATTGTTTTTTTTATTTTGAAACACCCTTGAGGTGTCATGTGGCACAACAAGTGGTCTCAAACTCCACTGGGCAGGTAAAAGGTTGTCACATCAGCCTCCAACGGTAAAACCACATTTTAAAAGTATTTTTTTATTATTTTTAAACACCCTTTAAAACACTCATATCTTCTTCCTTAAAATACATCTTCTTCCACTATTAAAATACTCAATTTCACCTTTAAAACTCTCAACTCCACCATTAAAACACCCCTAAAGAATTTAAATCAACAACCCTCTTCTTCTTAAATTTTTATAACAATTCTCTTCTATTTTAGTTGCCGAGATGAGTAAATTTTACAGATGTGAAATTACGGCTGTGTTGAGAATTTCATGGTCGAATAATAATTATTTTTGAATTTTATAAATTATAAGGTATGAATTAATTTATTTCTCTAGATTTTGGAGTAATTTTAATAAAATTTTATTGGGTTTATTTTATGCATTTTTTTCATCACTGATTTTCCTCTTTTTTCAATATATAGATGCTCGATCTTCTAGCAATTTTTTCGATTGATACGAACCCCCATTTTCATATCAAGATAATATTGTTATTTGGGTTTTGTTGAAAAAGAGAAACAAGCATGAACAAGAGTTGAAGTGGATCAGAACTTTGAAGATTTGTCTATGTATTAGTGTTCTATTCAATTTGATGTTCTATCTTAACATGTAATTGGTTGTTTATGATCTTAGTTCTACTTGTATTTCTGTTACAATACGATCACCTTAATGTAATAAAAAATAATATTTTAAGAAAGAACTACAAATGAGACAATAATGAGAACTTTAAAAAATACAAATCTGATGAAAATAAGTAAGCATAACTTATTTTCATGAAGTTGTCAATAGCAAAATTAGAATACAAGACAGTAAAATTCGATTATTAAATCTGAACATAATTGCTAGTACCAATTGTTATCAAATGATTTCTAACCAAAAAATAATTGTCAAATTCGAACATTAGTTGGCAAATCTAGACAGTAGCACCAATTGTACATACCCAAATTTTAGCAAAAATTACCAAACTATATTTTTTGTTACTTACACACCTAAATTTCAGCAAACAACTACCAAACTAAAATTTATTTTTCAGTGGAGATTTTCTAGTTGATGATTTTGTCTGAATTTCAAGAGTCCTTGATCTTGTTTGCACTCTATGCATAACACTTTTTTTGAAGTTTTTCTTGGGGAATAACCTTCTTTCCTTTTCACTTAAAGTCTTTGCTTGATTTGTATCTAACATGTGACTTCGGCAGAATTTAACATCCTGGTTTAGTTTAAAAGTAAAAGAGAATAAGAAACCTTAAAGGCTTAAGATAAATTGAGTTTAAAAATAAATTACAAACACTTACATTAATACAACTATAACTAGATTGGCCCACAAAGAGACCTTTTCGAACAATCCTAGGCCTCTTTGCATTTTGCTTGTTGCCTCAAATACTTGTTGTGTGTGTTGACAAGTACTCTTTCTAGTACTTGCAGTTAATGATTTTTGGGAATCATTGAACTAAAAATGTAGCAAGATGAGCAATTACAAGATATATAAGATTTTACCTGAGTATTGGTTTTAGCCTCGTGAGCGACTATTTTCTTTTTCCTCTTGAAAGTGCCTATTGGTGGTTCTGACTATTTCTTCCTAGGAGCTACAAAAATTGAGAGCCCTTAATCACTTCAATTACACAAACATCACCAACTTCAAATACTAAAGTTGATGATGTTCGTGTATTTGAAGTGATTAAAGGCTCTCAATTCTTTGTAGATCTCCAAGATATAGGTCTTCTCTTTCCATAATATGACTCATCATCATCACCTAAGTTCTTCATGAACATCACTCACATAATCATCAAAAAGATCAACATCACTACCATCTTCAGAAGAAGAAGATATAGAATCATTTACAACTCCACCAGTGGAGTTATGTTTCTTAAAATATCACTAGCAGATTTTCTTTCATCATCACTAACGCCACTAACAGGTCCTTCAGCCTTTCTTAAAGAATTTAGATAAGATGTGCTTCTCATATTAAGATTTAGATCTAAATCTAAATCTGTAATTGAGACTGAATTTGGGGCTTTAAGTAGAGTTATATTGTATACTGGTGGACATGGAGTAAAAATACAAGCATTTTCTCTAACCAATAGGTCTCACATCCTAAAAAATAGAGTCATTACACACATAAATATCTATTGTATCCCCATTATTGAACAACATACAAAGGTCTAACAAGTCTTTATCTTTTTTTAATTCTACCAAATCACCACCCTTAGATGCAACACATGTTGTCCTTAACTTAGTAACCCAAACTCCTTAAAAATATCTATCACTTTAGGGATGGATAAATGATCAAAGTCAACATTCAAAACAGAAAAACCTAATACTAACATTTGAAAATAGAAGTAGAATCCTAACATTAACAATCAGAAAATAGAAAAAATCAACATTAACCTCTGAAATCCCAAATAAAAATCAAATAAATATGAAACCATAAAAGTAACCTAAACATTCAATTCAATTTCTTGAAACCCTACACTTAAATTTTGACACCCTAATCAAAAATCAGAAATTAAATTAATACGAAATCATAAAGGGACCCTACTATGAAACCATAATCAGAAAAATCACAAACAAAACATACGCACTCTATCAACAATCACAAAACACAAGCATTCAAAATTTAGAGTAGTAAAAGCGAAAAAACCAAATGAGTACACAAAAAAATAATTTTTCGAAACACTAATAAAAAATTCTATTAGCCAACAGAATCCTAATAAAACAAAAGACACTAACCTTTCAATTAGACACAAGATAAGCAGAAAATACCAGCGATGAAGTTTTCTCAAAACTCAAATTGAAACTCTAAAAAACCAAATCAATGGGCCCTTTATCAACAACAAAAATGAATAAATCAAATTTACTGTACTAAAACCCTTTGATGTCTATGAAAATCGACGTAAGAATCTAAGAGAAGAGAAACAAGGGTTTGAGAGCATTTTTGGGGGTGAGCAGCGTAAGTTTTTTTTTTTTATATATGTTGGGTCGGGTAGATTTTTTTTTTTTATGTATATCCACACATATGCCATATATATACCACATATATGTTCGATAAGCTCTCGAATTCAAGGTGCGTTACAACATGGATTTAATGATATCAAGAGAAAAATATTTTAAAATTAAAAAATATCAAGTTAAGGAGTGTTTTGATGTATAGTATTAATTCCGAGACTAAACTAATAATTCTCATATATTCAAGGGGCATTTTAGCTAATTCTCTCTTATACAAATGGTGTATAAATATTATATAAATAATGTATAATCTATATTTATTTTTATATTTTATTTTTTCAATTAAGAAACTAATTGCGGCGGAGTCTGATTACACCACCGTAATAGCCACCATACAAGCCATTGTTTTCTTCCTCTCCTCCATTCACAAAAATCATCTTTACACCAAGAAGTCTGTTTGAATTATCTCTGTAAAGATGGTCCCAAAGTGAAACTATAACAGCTTTTGAGTCCATTTCACAATATGGGTACAAGGTATTCAAAAAAGTTTCATGACTTATTGAATCTTGCATGAATGAAAAGCACTGCATTTTAGGCTTAAACTTCACAAACATATTCAATTTTTACTGTAAAATGGGCACAATTTTTGCTTCTATACTTTGTTTCTCTATCCGTTCATGGCTTTCTCAGTAAGTTATTACTTCTCTTAATTTTTTATATTTCTTTTTTAACACACTTTGCAATTGAGTTAAAAGTATATCCCCATAATTTGATTGTAATTCTCGGTTATTGGTTATGTTTGACATATTTGTAACTTTGAATTGTCACTTTAGCATTGTGGACCTTGACGTGCATCGCATGTTTTTTTTTTAAATAGTATTTAATTTTGCTCAAGAAACATATTAGGGTAGAAGGTTAGTAAGAAGGAGTTAGTGCGTGTTAGTAGGTAGAAGTGTGTTGTCTTATTATTCATCCTAGGAGTCGTTGTATTGTGGTTATAGTGTCATGTTCTTGGATTTTTGGGAGTTTAGGGTAGATGCATTATAATATTATTTGGTAATTGTCTTATTTCTTCTACTTTTGTTGCATTTTTTATTTTGTCGTTTTGTTACTATCTATTGTTCCTTGTTCCTATATTGTGTCTTGTTCTTGTGTTATGTTTTTTTGAGATTGTTTTATCTTGATCGGAGAGTCAATTGGAAACAACCTCTCTACCTCACTTTTGAGGTAGTGCTGGGACTGTGTACACTCAGTCCTTTCTAAACCCACTTTATAGAATATACTGAATATGTTGTTGTTGTTCCCTATATGTCAATTGAGTTGAACTTTGTATCGTCGACTTATACTTTATATGACCTGCTCATTTGTCAGCACTATTAACGTGCTTGACTTCTTTCTTCGAACCCATTTGATAAAAATTCTGTCTCCACTATGTAGTGGGATCTGAGGAGAGCGCAATGAGCTCAACCTTACTCCTACCTTGTGAGAAGTAGAGGGTTGTTTCTTATAGATTCTTGCCTCAAAAGAGTGATTTCAAAAACAACTTTGACAAAGAAGAGCATAAATTATGTTGAAAACTACGAACAAATATAGTACAATATCCCAAGTAAAATAAACAATGATAGTAAAACAATTGAAGAAACAAATAATGATAGAATAGTAATAATGATATTGAATAGTAAATCGATGCGCTTCCTCAGGAAACGGAGGAAACTCGACCACCTACTAACCTTTTATCTTAATCCTCAACCTCCATGTTTTTTATCCAGGATCATATCCTCAGTGAGTTGGAAATGTACCATGTTATGTCTAATCATCTACAAATGATAACTAGAACTAGAATAGCCATTGTTGTCTTTTGAACTTGGTAAAATATTTCTTTTGTGTGTACTTTTTTTTTAAATTAGTTGTAGTTGTTGTGTTTTTTTTTTTGTTTTAGATTAAGCCGTAGTTGATATGTTTACTTTTTTTATTAAGCCTTAATTTTTGTATTTACTTTTTTTTATATTAACTCGTAGTTGTTGTGTTTACCTTTTATTTTAGATTAAGTCATAGTTATTGTACTTATTTTTGTTTTAGATTGTGCCGTAGTTGTTGTGTTTACTTTTTTGTTTTAAATTAAGTTGTAGTTGTTGCTTTGTTTTAGATTAAGCCATAGTTGTTATGTTTGCTTTTTGATTTTAGATTGTTATAGAATCCTAAAGATATGTAAATGATTGTATATTAATAGTATAGCATATTTATAATGATTTGATTATTTACTTACCATAGTTAGCTGAGTCTTTTATGCATTTATATCATTGTATTTTCTAAATAATAAAATAACTCATTCTCCAGTATCTTTTAAAGTTTAATGGTATCAGATCCTAAGATCTATTGTTAGGAAAGAGGTTTGAATTTCTAATCCACCACTTTAGAGTGGAAATTTTGTATCACCGCCACCATGAAGGAGGCAGAATAGACTTTTCGGCCAAACTAGATTACATTGGTGTCTGGGTGTAAAGCGAGTGGCTGTCACGTGCAACTCATATAATTTTGCTATCTATCATGCGTCGATGCGTGAAGGCCCGTGCTCTGGATAAATTGATTGGGCTTTTTTGATATGATCCGCGATATGGATCAAAATTCAAAGATAAAGAAGAACGAAATTGAAGAACAAAAATTAAAGGATATGAGGAATCTAATATGAAGTCTTACAGTAATTGAATTTCGAATCGATAGACACGAACATCCACTTAATACACCCAAAAATAAAAGATTGATTAATCAATTCAAGCCAAAACGCTCTCGATTAATTAAGGACCCACCTACCTTAAACGCTCGATATTATTGATATACACCTAACATAATTCTATTGATGAATTGAAAATTGGAAACTAAGCTAGTACACTCAACTAATGAGAAATCTGAAAATTGTGTTGTTCATCCAAAATAAGCTAAGAAACAATTCAAATGAACTTCTATATATAGAGGTCCAAGTCTTTTTTATTACACTTAGCTCCAAAAGTGACAAATAGGTTCTCATACTTTTGAATCTTGTACATTAAGTCCCCAAAGTATGTAAAAGCCTTCCATAAATGTTCTTCATTGGCTTCCAAGCCTTCCTTGATCCCTGAACTCTTCCATGCCCTCTTTAAGTCTCCACATGCTATAGATTGTGCCACGGGGCTCTTCAACGACTTCTAAAGCTTCCTTGTACTTAAGTAAAGCTTGAAGTTGTTGAAGATCTCTAGCTTGACTCCTAGTGAAGGGCTTAGATGTGGGGTGGCTTCCCG
>JBDJHY010000049.1:8543868-8555027 GCA_039654485.1 Withania somnifera | reverse complement strand
TTAGCGAATAACAAACCAAATAACTTATTTGATTGATCTTCTTTTTGTTTGTATGTTTAAACGTCTTTGATTTCATTTTTTTTTTTTTGAAAATCAAATTAAACGGAGTAGTAAACACTCCTCATGCCTTAATAAAAATAAATGACATTTCTTTAGATTATTAACAAATTTTATTTATTCAACTTACAAGTATAACTAACTACTCGCAAGTCACAAATGGAATATAGAGAGATGAAATTAACTTTCTAAGGTTAATTATTTTTCGTGCATTTAGTCATGTCTAAATTAAAATATGATTATCTAGTTCTATAATTCCATTTGGCTTTGTGTTGATCTTCGGGGATAAGTATAAGAAAGTGAAATTCAATGTTGTTTTCCATTTTTAAAAAAGTAATAATAATTTACAACAAGTCGGCATTATTCAAAAAAAAAAAAAAAAACTGTAATCATTAATGAGAAGTAAGTAAAATCTGATTTGAGATTATAAAGTTTTGTATTAGTCTAATAAGCAAAGGAGATAAAAAGAAGAGGAAACGGGAAAAATAAATTAATAGAAACAAACATCCTCATCCCTTAATAGAAATATATGATATATTTTTAAACGAATAATAACTTTTATTTATTTAACTTACAAGTACAATCAATTAGTCCAAGTGACAAATGGAATATAAAATCGACAGTGATGAAAATAGATTTTTTTTTTTATGGTTAATTGTTTTGCTTTCATTTGGTCAAGTCTAAATTAGTGTGATTATCCAGCATTGTTTCATTGAATTTGTGTTGATCGTCGTGGATAAGTATAAGAAAGTAAAATTCAATGTCGTTTTTGTTTTTTTAAAAAAGTAACAATATTCTAAAATAGGTTAGAATTGTTAAAAAAAAATTATAATAATCATCAATGAGAAGAAAATAAAAAATCTGATTTGAGATTCCTAAATTTTATACAAGTCTAATAAGAAATAAAAAGAAGGGCAAGCGAAAAAAATTGCATTTGAAATTTACAAAATTTAAAATAGGTTAGTGTTGTTGAGTTGTTCTTTTAAGAAATATATAGAATTACTATTTGACCATAATTGATACATTTAACTTTTGGCCATTTTATTTGAAATTCCGATGCTATATATTTCGATGAACATTTCTTTAATTTATTATTAATACATTTCTCAAATCATTTAAAATAAAAAATCATCTAACAAAATACAACAACAATCACCAACAAGAGGGATGGCTCACTGAGGCATCACAATGGTGTTACAGATGCAGGACTTGTGGTGAGGTGTTCACCTCGAGCCAAGGGTTCATTGGGCACCAACAGAAGCACATGTTCGAGGGCATTTGGATAAAAGGATGGGCTACATGAGAAATTTTTATATACATCTAATTGATATATCCGTCATCTACTGTCAGTTGGATAAACACAAGTCTACCTCAACTGTGTTATGCGGCCAAAGATGTCTTTATCATCCCTGTCCGAGGAATACAATGGTGCAGGGGCCTTGCGAAGCCACAAACCCTCATCTAGCTAGGTTCAAGCCTCATCTTACAAAAAAGGAGAAAGAAGTCATTTTAAGTCTTCTGAGTATTGCTATAAGAAACATGTCTGTTCATTATTACATGCATTTAATTTTTTTCATTTTTTTAATTCCTTCATCACTTATAATATTCCTGATTTTTTTTCCGTTAATTTTAATCCTTTATGCCATGAATATGTCCTACGATCGATATATAATCAGTCAGTGATACAACGAAAGTGAAGAGAGAGGGAGATCTTGTTTTTTTTAATGTTTGTACACTTATTCTCCTCCTTACTTTTTGAGGATTCATTTGATTTAAAAATTAGGGATTATATCAATTTCACTTTTTATATATAAGATAAGTGAAATCATAAGACTTTGATATAAAAATAATTCTAATTTTTAGTTAATACATGTGATTAAACATGATATAATTTTTAGTTAATACATGTGATTAAACATGATATATATATATATATATATATATATATTTAATCTCAAAATTTATATAAAAAATAATCTCTTTTAATTACTTACAAATTGAAGAAATGAAAATAATTTTTTCAAATATCTTATATGTAAAATAAGAACCTCTTGTAAAAAAATATAAAATTAAAAACAAGTTTGTAAAGGGCTAAAAAAATCAAATCTTCTGACCTATACAAGGATAACTCTGTTAATATCTTGAAACAATCGGCCACCCTTTTTAAAAATTTTAATTAATTTTCATAAGAATTTATATTCATTGACTAACTAATAAATTTAATATTTCATGAGCAAAATCTTTCTCAAATTTTTGAGTTAATACAACTCTGATCAAATGTGTCTAAAATATATTATATGATATAGTTTTTGAATTTATTAATGCTACTAAAGATGTTTGATTATCATCATGACTTACAAAGATTTTGAAGATAGCTATCAAATTATTTGGAATATTGTTACTAAAGTATTTCGTTAAATATATGAATAATATTGTTGCCGTTTTAAATCATTCAGGGAGTACTGCTAAATAAGGTTGGTTCTTTCCTTTATTGCCTATTTTATATTGATATATATATTTAATTGCTACTGAAGCATTGTTACTCATTCACCATATGCTGATAATAAAGTAATTTCTATATATAGAAAATAAACGTACTGCAAATGATTTCGAAAATGCTCGAACATCCGAACAGAAATAAAAAAAAAAAAAAATCTACATTTTTACATTATAAAATATACATCTCTTCTGATGCAAATTTCTAAAATATATTATATATTAATTAAAATAAAATATTTAGAATTAATCCATCATTTTAGGGACTAAAATTCTTTTTTAAAAAAATAAAATCATTTTGGAGAACTTTCCAAAACATTATGTGCCAGATATGCAGTTTACTCAATCTAGTATCACACTGCCAAAAAACCACTGTTAGCAGAAGAAGGAAGGCTTCACAAAGCCAACAGAAAATGGCAGCCTTCTGTATGATGCTCAGCAACAACTCTTCCTTAAAGTTGTTGGCAAACACAACAAAGGTAGCACCCCTCAAACCCCTTTAAAATTGCTAGTTTTGTTTGTAAATTTGGGGTATATAAGCAGCTCTGAATGTTTACAGAAGAGAAATATGTATGAAGGAGACAACACATTTGCCCAAAAGGAGAAGTGTGAGGTGCAGTTGCTGAAGAGCTTGGCTCCACCTCTAATGACTGCCCTTATAGCCCTCTCTCCCATTGTCAATCCCCCAGGTAAAACTACTTTACCGCAAATCTGTTGTCATATACTATTATAACAACCTTTAGTTCTTACTTTTCTTTTACTCATAAATAATCTCTATCACAAGTTAGGGGAAATTATGTATTATTTTATGCGGATAGAATGTGAAATAAGAATAAAGGTATTAGTGACACCTGGATTAAGCAACTAAAGACAAAGTAACCCCCATATTACTAAATAAACTTTTATTTTGTTCAAGAAGTAAACACATAATTTTTCAATTGCATACCTTTTTGAGAATGAATCCTAACTTTTAATACATCCAAATAATTTATGCATTACAAATCTCCGCATTATATCAGGTATTCCGTTTATCTTACAACAACATCATACCTAGTATAATCCAATAAATGGAGTTTAGGGAGTATAGAATATATGCAAAATGCATGTTGATCTTATCCCTGTCTTATGGTCTAGAGAGGTTCTTTTCAATAGATCCGCGGCTCAAAATAAAAATAGTCAACACGGACTGTAAGAAAATAAGACAGTAAATAGCAAGATATGAAATAACTGAAGCAACAGATTGTAATACACTATTAAAAGGAAAAGAGGAGAGAGGGAGGCTAGCCCCTGTCTCTCCCACACAACGACCCATAACACTCCGCTACTTACTAATTCTCTATCCTAATCCTCATTCTCTATACTTTTTATTTATGAAGGGTAATGTCCTCAATCGATCAAAGTTGTGCCATGTCCTTTCTAAGCACCTTCCCTGATTTTTCTTCTTCCTACCTCTCCCACCTCCTGCTATACCCAATCTCTTACTAGCACATCCTCTTCACATGCACGCACCATGTAAGCCGCAGGTACATGGTACACCTCTAGGTTTCAAACATTTCCAAAGGACCTCCCTAGGAACTTTATTATAAGCTTTTCTAGGTCAATCAACAGTATGTATGAAGAATACTTGGCCTTGTCTATCGCCTACTCTAGCTTCTTACTCATCACCTGGCTCTAGTTGTTCTGGGTCATTTTAAAAGAAGGGTGGTTAATAATCTTACCTTATAAAAAAAGAACATCTTTCATTATTTATCCCCTTGTCCCTAAACCAAACAAACCCTTACTGATAAAGATGTATGTGTGGCTTCATCTGGATCCACAACAAGTCTTAAGTATTTGTGCAATATCTCACTTATTCCGCGGTAGGATACTCAGTTGACTCATACTATTCTCATACAAAAATGTTCAGTAGAGTATTTTCGATTGATACTTGCCTCTTCCTAGCAAAGAGGAAAGTTGTCTTTAATTGTCATAAGCAGATATGGATAGACTCACGTGGAGACAAGTAGTCATCTGTCTTGAGATATGATGATTATTTGAAGATCTCATCTTTTCCATGACCTCGGCCATAGGGCCTGAAATTTAATTTTAAAGGAGAAGCGACACGAATGATACAACTGAACATACTCTGTTTGCTTCATGATTACACAGTATCTAAATTTTTAATGCTACAACCGGAAGAGCTATGGAGAATCTAAGTAGAAATTCAGATAAAAAAACAAATTTAGGCTGAGTGGTACATTTTATGAAGCATTTGTTTTTCTTAAAACAAAAGTTGTTATTTTCAGTTTTCCTGAAAAAGTTTTTCAATCGAACACCATTAAAAAGGAGGTTTTAGTTTTTCTCCTCTCTAAGGGTGTTTGGTTTTAGTTTTTTTGATAAGTAAGGATGAATTGTTCCGAGGTAGTGGTCTCTACCCTCCCCAGACTCCACTTTGTGGGAATGTACTGGGCTTGTTGTTGTTGTTGTGAGGGTGAACTGTATAAATGATTATCTAACAAGGAATCAACATTATTTACATAGGCCGAGTGGCACCGAGTAGCTAACAAGAAAATATATCTAAGTTTAAGGCTATGTATATTTCTCATTTTGCCAAAAATTGGGTTGAGTTTTTTTGAAATACAGAAAAAGAAGGTTCATGAATTTTTTTTCACAGTTTCCAATCTGTTGATCTCAGTTTCAGCTATGGAGTTGGATTATCTTCCTTCTTTTGCAAAATTCACTTGGATCAAAGAAAGGAAATGTTCATTTAAATTTCTGTCACTAATTACTTCTCCTTGCCTCGAAAGGAAATCTGTTGTCTGATTGCCATGAGATATAATGCTAAATTTTCTGAAATTGAGACTCTACATTATTGGAAAGAATTATTAAACGCTAGCATGCAAGCTCATGTTAGTGCAATTAATCACTTGATACTACTAGTGATTAAAGATTTATGCATGGCTTTGATCCTGGATCAACGGCTAGTGTTATATAGTTGTGTGAAATGCCACTTCTCGTACTGTAGGATGCTCGGTTGCTCATACTTCTCATTTCATAGTTTTCAGTAGGGTATTTTCGGTTGGTCCTTGTCTCTTCCTATAAAGAACGAAGTTGTCTTTGTCATGAGAAGCATAGACTCTTGTTTAAAGAAGTATTATCTTTCTGCCTTGAGGACCTAGTTCTGTCATTTTCTTCTATCCGTCTTGCATGTTATTGCTATCCTTTTTAATAAGCATGGTGTCTGGGCCATCTTGAGCGCACCTCGACTAATTCCACGAGATACCTGCCACCTCCCACTAGCAACAGGTACTAGGTGACTCTGTCCACCAAGGCTAGAAGTGATGGGAAGAAACCACCTAATGTTTTTGTCTCCACAAATAATGATTCTCTTCCGCCGGGGTGACATCCTAAATCCAATTATTTCACTCCCTTTGAAGCTGGACCCTGCAATGGGGCTTCAGGTAGGGCATCGAGAACTTGCTATTCCTAGTTTTTTCATATTATTCCTAGCCAGAGAAATGTAACTAATTTGAGATCCCGGGGTACAAGGAATGAGTGCTCCTAATCTCTTTTCTCTTCTACTGGGATTTGAACCTAAGATTCATAGTGCTCAAATTACATTGACCACAAAGCTATAGTATATAGTTTCTAGTTCACTCAACATTGAATACTGCATTTCCTCCTCTTTCATACATATTTCTTGAAGTAATCTTTGAACATTGTCTCTTTAATCTAGCACAGTAGTTTCACCACAGTTCTTTCCTCTCTTCTTATTATTTTCTGCCCTTCTGTTTTGTCCTCTTCATTTATATTGGATGATTCTATGAACTGATCCACCTAGTACGTGATCTGATAAGGTTATTATAATTCTACCATTGCTTCTAGAAATTGCAAATAGACATTTCAACTTATCCTTCACCAAGCATTGTCTGGCAGCAGTCTCCAACTTTAATCTGCCATTGGCAACTTGTAAAATCTCTATATGCTTATTAAAATCACTTTGAAGATGAGGTACCTCCTTCAGTTCATACCTCTAGTGGACAGCTGCTTTGAAGTCCCTCTTAAAACTGGACCTTTTTACGTAGTTGATATATGTATAGTCCTCTGCAGTTACGTGTATGGCTGAATTTCTAGTAGGTATAGACGGAACTGAGTGATAAAGTACCTGTGCACATGTATACCAATTTGGTAAAGGTGCTTCATGGCAAATGAACAATCTGAGAAGAAATAAATAAGGATTAACTTTAAAAGATAATAGATCAGCCTGTTGTTGTTACAGTTATCAAAAATAGGTGTAAATCTGTGTAAAAGGTTTATCACATTCTGAGGAGGCCACGGATACTTTGGGCCTTGTTTTCTTCTCTTCATTTAATGAGATATTGGTGATGCCTCGTCAGATTCAGGTATAGTTGTCATCAGGGAATAGAGTAAATTGTGGAACAAATAGGAAAATAATGCCAATACTTGCAGAGTTGTAGCGATAATATATACCATTCCTTATAAGGTAACTTAGGTAAATTAAAGCCTACATATAACAAGGAAGAAGAATCATTAGTATGGAATGAACAACACATGTCACATCCTAATTCTTCTGTGTTTTAAGGCCTCCCTGTTTCATAAACTCTAAGCTAGTTGATCATATCTCTCTACCTAGAAAAATACGGGAAAATACCAGTCTTAAGATTCTATAAGCACTTGACTGGTGCATATACTCTTCAATTTGTAACTTTACTTGCTTTCTTAACCTAGACTTAGATATTAAGTTACCTAATGTGTTGAAGCTCTGAAGGACAATAAAGCGTTGGTAGTGATGCCAAGCCTTAAAACGGCAACTCAGTCTCCATCCAACTTGTACCCGGAATAGCTGATTGTGTGACACACAACCTGTTCGCCCTCTTAATTCACGTCCTTCATCTCTCCTTAGCAAGTTCCTGGACAGTAACTATGGTGTCATGGTTAATGATGAGGTGTAAGCAGGATTTAGTTGAGGCTGATTACAGTATAAAACCTATGCAGGTTGTGATGAATTAAAAATGGAGGGGATGATATTAAGTTGCACTTTTGGGTTGGTTGTGTGCATGAAACATCTTTAATGCTTCTGTCCCTTATTATTGGATGCAATATGCTGGGTACAGCATTAAAAGGGGTAGGACAACCATGATGCTTTCTCAGGAAACCTTATAATTAAAGTTTGCGAGATTCTTTTTCTCAAATTATTAAGTATTGTCTTGTATTTGTTTTGTTAATACGACCTAGATCCTGTTTGGAGCATAACAGTTCCGAATGAGAAAAAAAATGAATGTTACAATAAAGCAGTCAACTGTCCTCATTTGGAAGCTTTTTTACTAGTTGGCATTCTTGCCTCTGTATATGCGACATTGTGGTGTTGTTTAAGGTGGTTTAAATTCCCCTTTCTAGTTGGATTTTTGCTTTACTGATACAGGTGCCTGTTCAGGAAGATCATCTAATTCTCCGGAAAGGATCAATTGAATGTATTTTGGTATGGGGTTGAATTAGTGGTGGTTTTTTTCTTAAAGATAGATCGAGTGGGTTTTTGGTGGTCATCAGTCATCAAATAAGTTATAATGTATCACTTTACCTATAAGTTTTTGTCTTCACAGATGTTCTACCAACCAGCAACTGTACATTCAGTGCGAGAAGGCAAATTACTCACTTATCCCTTCTTAGTTAGGAGAGGTTTAGTGATGCTAGTAATGGAACTCGAGTGGAGATAGTTAATCTAAGAGCTAAGCTCGAAGAAGATGAATGCTAACTCAGGGTATTAACCGAGAAATTTAGCTAAAGGATAGAATGATAGAGAGAAGAAAAGATTGATCTTATTACTGAATACCTGACTTGTTACACATTGAAATGTATTTATATATAATTGACATTGTATTCAGATTAAATGGAAGATTATATCTTATTCCAACAGGTAAGAAAGATATAAATACAATACATTGAGTGCTAATTTTGGAAAGAAATAAAGGAAAATAAAGAGGATTCCTACAAATCCGCCGACTAATGATGTCTATGAATATTACTAAGAATTATGTTTATATACATTTTGTAACACTCCCCCTCAAGTTGGAGTATAGATATTAATCATGCCCAACTTGTTATAAAGATAGTTTACTCAAGTCCCATTCACGCCTTTGTGAGCAAATCAGCTATTTGTTCTCTCCTGTCTTCATGTAGCTAGTAAAGATCAAGTTTTCCTGCATCTTCTCATAAATAAAGTGATAGTCTACCTCAATATGTTTAGTTCCCTCATGGTACACTAGATTTGAGGCAATATGAAGAGCAGTTATTGCACCAGAGTTTTGTCGGCATATGACGCTTCACCCCAATTTTAGTTAAAAGATGACGTATCCACATAATTTCACACGTAGACTATGACATAGCTCTGCATTCAGATTCTGCATTAGATCGAGATACAACACTTCGCTTCTTACTCCTCCATGATATCAAGCTCCCTCCAACACAGAAACAATAGCATGTAGTGGATCTTCTATTAATTTTGGAACTAGTCCAGTCACTATCTGCAAAACACCCAATATAGGTATTGCTGTGATTGCTATACAATATGCCAAATCCAGGAGCTCCTTTCAAGTAACATAAAATCTACTCCAAAGCTGCCTAATGTTTGACCGTAGGTGCAGACATGAACTAACTAACAACACTTACGGCAAAAGCAATATCCGGACGAGTCACCATAAGGTAGTTTAACTTCCCAACTGTCCTCCTACATCTCTCTGGATCATCAAAAGGGTCACCATCATCTTTCGTAAGATACTCATTAGGAACCATTGGAGTACTGCAAGGTTTGGCTGCCAACTTTTTGGTTTCTGCAAGTAGGTTAAGAATATACTTTCTCTGAGACAAAGGAAGAATTCTCTTTTTGCTTCTATTCACTTCTTCTCCCAAAAAGTATCTCCACTGGCCTAAGTCTTTCATGTGAAATCGAGTATGCAAAAAGGATTTAAGGAAAAAGATCCCCTCAGAGTCACCTTCGGTGATGACGGTGTCATTAACATATACAACAAGAAGAATAGTGCTAGCTGCAGATAGTCGGTAGAAAACAGAGTGATCGCATTTGCTCATTTTCAGCCCAAACACCTGAACTACTTCACTGAACTTTCCAAACCAAGCCTGAGGACTGCTTTTAAACCATACAAAGACTTATTCAAATGACAGACGTTCCTATACTCCCCTAAGCAACAAAATCGAGTGGTTGTTACCTATACACTTTCTCTTGAAGATCACCATAAAGAAATACATTCTTGATATCCAACAGATGTAAAAGTCAATTCTCAGATGCAGTTATAGAAATGAACTAGCAGACAGAAATGAGTTTGACAACCAAAGAGAAGGTGTCTGAATTATCCCATAGGTCTGAGCATATCCTTTAGCCACATGCCTAGCCTTAAGTCTTGTCGCAGAACCATTTGGATTAATTTTGACGGTTAACACCCACTTACATCCCATTGGTTTCTTCCTGTTCGGTAAATCCATCAAATTCCATGTATGATTTTCCTCCAATGCATGTATTTCCTCAAGCATTGCATTTGACCATCCAGGACGATGCAAAGCTTCTTTTGCAGTTTTGGGAACAAAAACAGAGTCTAAAGAAACAATCAAGGATCTAGATGTAGGAGACAAACGATCATAGGAAACAAAGTTAGCAACGAAATATGTGGAATTGCAAGTCTGTGTACCTTTGCGAAGAGCAATAGGGAGATCAAGGTTTTCTAAAGGATCAGCCAAAAGAGGATCTGATGACAAAGGAATTGGTGGAGGGCATGTATCGTCGGTCTCTCGTCTCTTTGAATAGACTTGAACTATTGGAGTGCTTACTGGAACTAGTGCAGAAGGCACAGTAGTCGACCAGTGCTTAATAGAGTAACTAGGAGATGGAAGAATAACATTATTTGATTGCCCAACACCAGTAATTTGATAAACTAACTACTCATCTTCCTTCTCTTGACTTGTAGAAATGGGAGGGCACAGAAGAATGATGTAGTCTCTGAAAATACCACATCATTTGATATTAGATATTTGCCAAATTTAGTAGAGTAACATCGATACCCTTTCTGAAGACGAGAATAACCCAAGAAAACACACGTCAATGCCTTAGGGTCCAACTTAGTAACCGATGGACGAACACCTCGAACATAACACGTACTTCCAAATATCTTTGGCTCCATCAGAAATAATGATTTGTTTGGAAGAAGGACACTGTACGGCATATTACCAGCAAACACATTTGATAGCATGCAATTAATCAGAAAACAAGCAGTAGAGATTGCATTAACCCAAAATTATTCAGGAACCTTAAAATGCCCGGGCTGTCTCAAGTAAATGCTTATTCTTCCTCTGGTTCATGGATTAACAAAAATGTGCAAAAACTATATTTTTTAGAATTTTTTATAGAAAGAAGAGAGGGAGGAGATCGAAACAAAATACTTGTATCGAACGAGCCCCTATCTCAATTACAAGTTAGGAGCTATTACCCTATGCCTATGGTCTTCGTTCCTTACACGATAGATCGAGAGCCAGATTGAGATGCCCTATCGAGGGAGTCTCCAGCTCTACATCTATCTACTATGTTGAAAGGAAGGGGATAG
>JBDJHY010000049.1:8513146-8524032 GCA_039654485.1 Withania somnifera | reverse complement strand
TAAAGAAAACACTATACTACCCTCACAAAACATAATAACTATTTTAACAAAATAAAATCTTAAAATTAATTTTAATATAACTTATCTCAAAATTAACCTTTGCAATATTATAATACAAATTCAATCCCATATTAAGAGTAAAATAATTAATGTTAGCAACAATAAATCCAAAAAAGAGTTGTTCCTAATAAAAAAATTATAGCCATCCAATATTTGAAAATTGTGAAACACGTGAACTCTCGATGGCTTTATCTAGTTTGAGGAGGGTAAAATAGTAATTCGCCATCACCTTCATCAATCAATATGTACATTATTTAATATTATGTGGACTAGAGTAGAGAATTCTGTTGTCAGTTTCCGTCAACTCCACGGCTCTTCTCCGTCATCTTCCCCTTATCCATAAAAGCCCCTCAATATTCCTTTTTACCCTCAATTTCTTCTATTAAGCCCCTATGTTTGTACCTAAAATCTGCATTTTTTGAGGTTGGGGGGAATGTCGGGTTTGTTAGAGGAGCTGGTTAAGTCAATAGAAATGTGGTTGAAGCTGATCAAGAAGCCTCAACAGTGCTTTGACCCGAATCTTGACCCGGTTCTCTTAGTTCCCGGTATCTGCGGCTCGATCCTCAACGCTATTGATAACAAAACGGGTCGGACTGAACGGGTTTGGGTCCGAATACTCGGTGCTGATCATGAGTTTTGTGACAAGTTATGGTGTCGCTTTGACCCTTCTACTGGTAACTTATCCTCTCTTCCTTAATTCTTTTTGCAGTTGTGCTCTTACAGCTTGTTTTGATTGTGGTTACCGATTGTATAGAATTGTGTTGTTACTTTAAATACCATGTTTGTGATGAATCAATACGTAACAACCATCTAGAGTGTTAAAGGCTGTATTTTTTTTATGTTTATCTTATTCATAAATTGAAAAAAGGGAAGAAGAAGCTGGTTGTAGATTTCAATTTCCTGATCTTTTTTTCCATTTTGGGTGCTCTGTAACAGGTAGAACTGTCAATTTAGACCCTGACACAAGCATTGAGGTCCCGGAAGACAGATATGGATTATATGCTATTGATAATTTGGATCCCGACATGGTTAGCTGCCTTATAGATAATATTATATGTAGTCACTGTACTGAAATTATAGTAGGTTATTTATTTGTTCGTTAGTGTTTGTCATTTGAAAACCCTACGTATATAATCGGATTGGAGCAGTGCTGAGATTTGTGCCAATGCTAAATAAAAATTACTGTTTTGTGTCTTATTTCAAGAGCGGTCTCGCAAACTATAGATTGGGGGTTTTATGTGCTGAATCAGTATTAAGAGGGATGGAAATTGGAATTTACCAAAGAGAGAGAAGCATCCAAATGACTTTTTGCTGCTAAAATTTTTTCAAGATCCTAGTAGTATAATCTCTCTCTGAAAGTTATGTATTTGAGCAATTCGTTATCCATGCAACGTTTATTTTGAATAAAGGTATTCTTGTATGTATTTCAAGGTAATACTTTATGCATTGGATTGGTCAGGTGTTGTAGATCTTCGACTTTTTTGTGGGTTTAGAGATTTCAGTAAGTTATTTCTCGTGAAAGATGCAAAAAGGACAATTAAGTTTCTTTAATCTGATAAGCATGTACTGCTTCAGGGGAATAAGTGGATAGGTTATGGTTTTTGGAAATGCACACAGAAAACAGATAGATAATTCACTGTTTCTTCAGTTTTATTGAAAACTGAAAAGAGAAGTTATCACAAAGAGAGTCATTTATAAAGTTCCTTGCTCTTGAGGGTGACATGAGGTAGAATACAGTAAGGTTAAATCCTTCTGATGTATAGGGAAAATAGATGGTCAGGATGACTGCAATGGAGTAGGGGGGCACGACGTAAAGTGCTTTAATGCTAGAACTTCGAGTACAAGAGGGAATGAAGGGTTTGTGTCCGGAAACCAATCAATCTTTTTTTCTTGAATGATTCAGTTGTTTGTTCTGGGATTTTGAAGTCGATATAGTAATGGATTTTATGAAATCCGAAGCTTAACTACTTTGCCTTGTCCTTTTTTGCAGATTATTGGGTCTGATTGTGTGTATTATTACCATGATATGATAGCAGAAATGCTCAGCTGGGGTTACCAAGAAGGAAAAACACTATTTGGGTTTGGCTATGATTTCCGGCAAAGCAACAGGTAGCTGCTGGTCATTTTATTGATATTTAACATGTCTTCAAGTAAATGTTTTCCCTGTTAACTATCTTTCAACTACTGAGTATCACTAGTTTTTTGTGTTTCTGAGTCCACCTTGAAGAATTGAAGCAGAGATGTGTTTTACAGATTTAATCTTTTGCTTAACAATATGCAGGCGTGGTTTATAACCACAATACCGATGGGGTATTTCTCCATTATCATATCTTGATATTGTCTACTTATCTAAATTTAGCGGCTGACTCACTTAGAAATTACTATTACATATGTATTATATTTTGTGTTGAAAACATTTTCGGTATGTTAGTGCTGAAAATTTTCCTGTTATCCTTTTTTATTTTTCTCCAGGCTTCAGGAAACAATGGAGTGTTTCGCTCAAAAGTTAGAATCCATACATACTGCTTCAGGAGGCAAAAAGATAAACATCATAAGTCATTCTATGGGTGGTCTTCTGGTTAAATGCTTCATGGCTCTCCACGGTGATGTAAAGCCTCTTTTCCCTTTCTTTTCTGTACTTCTGCCCTTCTTCACTTCTTAGCCACTCTTCTGGCCCCAAAACTATTTATTTTAGTTTTAATCTTGTAATGATTGTTGTATTTGCAGATCTTTGAAAAATATGTAAAGAATTGGATTGCAATAGCTGCACCATTCCAAGGTAAGCAGCTCTTTTACCATTTCAAGCATGCTGCATTTTATCCCAATGGTATCTCTACATGTTTCTAGTTTAGGCAATGTATATATTTCAGATTAACTTTTCTAAGATTGATTTGGAAGTCTTAATTTAATCTATATACTCATATACATGTTACAAATACGCTTCAAATCTCTGTACATGTGAACTTGGATGCTATTTCTCTCTGCCCCCCTCCTCCTCTCTGTTTTGTTTTTTGCGTGGTGGGGAGGAACTAACAAAATAGACTTGTTACTAATAAAGTATTTATTCACTGCGATGTTGAGCTTAGGAAATGTATCGTGCTAGGTTCCTCATTACATTGTTAAATTGTGTCGGAGAGCTAAGAAAAACTTGAACATCCATTTCATATCTCAATACATCTAGGTCAGTAACCTTTTCTTCAGTCCTTTTTCTCTTTTTATCTTTAAAGAAAGGTAAGAACTTTTCCAATTAGTTCTGCTCTGCACTTGGAGCCCATCCAGCAGTAAAAAAATCCTCGACAGTTAATATCATCAACAACATAACCCCAAGCATTTTAGAAGCTAGTTCTAGAACGACAGGACAGTGCCGGAAAAAAAAGATGTCTGTGGGTAGTTGCAGAATCCAGTAGCTAGACTCTTGTAACATGACTTCATATTCAAGTTTTCATTTCGATAAATGCCCAAAGCAATGCGCCAGCAGCTTGGCACCATCTGTAACTGAAATCTGAATACACTTGTTTCCTTCTGAAGTATAACAAATATCCATTCTCTGATCTACACTAAGCTATTGTTGCCTAATCGATAAATGGAAAATCCGTAGAAGAATTTTGCTTTTAGAGGTGTGTGATCTAGCCACAAGTCTTTCCAAAACTGCATTTTCTATCGTCCCCAACTTTGGTTTTGCCTTTTAAATAAACAGGCCACAGTTTCTCTGGCTGCTTCCTGACTCTTACCCAAGAGAGATTATTATCTAGTATTAAATTTGATGCATTTTTTAGTAATGTTGAAAAAGGACATGTTATGTTCTATTTTTCAATTTTCAATTTCTAGATTTAGTTTTTCTTTTCCTAAAAAGTTCTTAATTTTAACTTATAAAAGTTCAAGTTTTAAATTTTTTGTAAATCTTTATGCCTAACTTGAGTATGAAGTTTGTTTTGGAATGGTTTTGTAACTGATTATAGAATGTAAAGAAGAAGATTATCGACATTGATTAGCAAAGAAGATTGATGTAACGACATAAAAGTGATACACTTGGTAGTATTACTTATCAAAAGAAAAGTAATCATAATTGCATATCGAGGTCGAATGCCATATTGTCTAGTAACCTGTATACAGTAACTTTAAGTTTAAGCTTTGAAGGCTCGGCCATTGGGACAGTTAGTTTTTTATATCAATAGGTGAGATTGGTAAATGATACTCAAGTAGTGACTTATCTTAATTCCTATCTGCTTAATATAGCCTAATCTTCTAGTAAGTTTATTTATCATCATCGTTGAGTAAGGTATTCTAACATGTAATATGACCTTAGGAAACTACAGGAAGATATTGGTAAGACAGCACTACTTTAGAGCTCAATGCATACCCACAGGCTTAATTTTGAACCTGATCGAAATAAACCCAAAAGAAAATTGATGAAAAAGATATTATTTGTAACTGATCTTGCTTTTGATCTTTGAACATTTGGAGGCGAACAGTCTAGTAGACTTAATTATGCTTTCCATGAATTTCTAGACAAGATTGTACAGAAAGCGCACATCGTACTGTGCTAAGATTTCAAATCTGAGTTACAGCACTGATATTTCGGATCTGAGCTTAAGTAACTAATTTTGGTCTGCCTAGAAATGTTTCTACTGCTTCTTTACTTTTAGTCTTACCCCTTTAGATACGGTAGCTTTTCAGGATATTGATTGTAGGAGAGTTCGCGTATTGTATAATTATGCTGTTATCAATATGATGTGGAACCTTAGATCTGCAAGGGGTAATATCGAATCTCCTAGGCTATAGTTTTCAAACTAATATTAGTGATTGTTTCTTAAATTGGTATGTTCCAGATTGTTGCAACTTATCTCCTTTCCTTTCATAGTAAGCAAGTATCAATTAGTGGTGCCGTCATTTATGGTGTTCTTTTGTGTCTTACTATTTTTCAATTTGATATTCTGATTCATTCAATTCGTCTATGTGGTTGATCATGATACAGGTGCTCCTGGATATATTACCTCTTCATTATTGAACGGAACGTCATTTGTGCATGGGTGGGAAGAGAGGTTTTTCATATCCAAATGGAGTATGCATCAGCTGGTTTGTATTTCAATACACTTGAATGCACTGTGATCTATTCTCCCTTTTGTCGCTTTCCTCCACCCATTAGCATACTTTGTTATCTAGATTTCTTGCACTGATTTATTTAGCCAGTGCCCAGTTTAGTATCCTTTCTTCTTTGATTCTTCCATCTTGTTGAAATTTGTGGGTCTAGATTTTTTTGTATGTTGGTCAATGTAAAACTGTAATTAGTGATGGGCGGAGGCACTGTTTTGCATGTTTTTGATGGCTCTATGTTTCTAAATTTGATTTAACCCACAGTGCTACTCATACATTCATGGGGGTACTTTTGTTGATAATATTATCTCCATTCTGATTATTAGGTGTGCGATTTGTCTTTTTCTTGGATAGTTTCTTTGATCTATTTATTGCTTAGACTTCAGTTGCATATTAAGGCCTCCTTTATTGGGAATTTGTCTACCAACATGGACAAGAGGCTCGGTTGTTTATAATTTTGTTAGCAAATTATTACTTTCTTTGATTGATCAATTACATCTGATATTTGGTCTTGCAGTTGATCGAGTGTCCGTCAATATACGAATTAATGGGGTGTCCTGATTTCCAATGGGAACATGAACCACTTTTAGAAATTTGGAGGGAAAAATCTGACCATAATGGAGAGTCCACCATTGTTCTTGAATCTCTCTCTCCACTTGAAGCTGTACCAGTGTATGAGTTAGCTCTTTCAAATAATAAGGTGAGCTGGCTATGGAATAGTTTGTCAAACAATTTATACTGTAAAGCTGGTGTTCATGAGGTCTCCTTTGCAATGTTTCTGGATAGGTCATAGACTTATCACTGAAGTACAAATGTGTTTCCTTTTTCCCTCTCCTGAGCTGTCTGTATATTGACCTTGAACTATACACATTATTTTTGTTGTTGTTCCATCCTTTCGTAAGTTGAAGGGTAACTGTAAAGTCATTTATCTGTCTTTGCAGGTTACTTATGATGGAGAAGAAATTTCTATGCCATTCAATCTGGAACTCTTGGAATGGGCTAATAAGACTAGAGAGATTTTGTGCCATGCAAAGGTTCCTGATAAAGTTAAGTTTTACAACATCTATGGCACCAATTACGAGACGCCTCATAGTGTCTGGTACTATTTTCTTTCTTAAATATTTGAATCTCAACTTTTTACTTGTCTGAAGATGGATGTGAATAATGATTTTTTGTTGTTTATATACTGTTTATAGTTCTAACTCATGAGAATCTGGTCACTGAATTGGATTCTTTGCAGTTATGGAAGTGAGAAGGCACCCATTTCTGATCTTCAACAATTACCATTTATCCAGGTAACATTGCTTTATTTGACTTTGGACTGGTTTGACTGAATGCTGAATTATGTATTTTCACTTTTCCTAAAAAAAATTTCACGCGGTCTCTCTGACTAGAATATTTTATGCATATTCACAGGCTAACTACATATCGGTTGATGGAGATGGTACAGTGCCAACAGAATCTGCAAAGGTATATGCTCGACGTTTGCCTCATGTAGTCGCGATATGATTTTTTTTTTTCTAATTACAGTTCTAGAGAGATCTTCAGTAAGACTTTAGACTAATTTGTATGTTGTCTTTTGCTTGCCTAATTGGAACCAATCATAGAATGTGGTATGCACTGTTAGTTTAAAGGCTGAACGCTTCCTTTCTTGAACTAGTGTTATGTTTTCTGCTTCAACATAGGATGTATTAGGGGGAGAATGGAAGGAATGAAAGAGTCAAGAGTATATCCATTTCCTGTTACCTTATTCAAAAAAAAAAAAGTGTATACTTGTTTATAGAAGATTCTTTAGCATTGGACCTTTCATTATTCTTAACATGATGTGTTTAGGGTTAATGTGCAATATTAACATTTTTGTAATTCTTGCCTCTCTAAATTGCTCTTACTATTATGTATGGTAGTTTGCACAATATTTTAGCTTTAATTATATGCCTAGTCACATAAGTTGAGCATCTTAGATCTGTGTCTTGCGTTTTCTCTTGTATCCCTTCCATTTCCTGCTATTGGAAGTTTGAATCTGATAAAGTTTAAATTTTAAGTTGAATAAGAGCGTTTTTCGCTTTTTACTCAGGGGTAATGTAAAAAAAAAAGGCCGCTCTAAAAGTTCAGAGAGCGAAGTGCTTCCTAGGAAGATGTCGATTCTCGATGATTTCCTTTGGTACCTCAGAAGTCTGAGCTAGTACTGTTTAAGGGCTGCCATCACAAGGTTCCTATCAAAAGGAGAAAACATTGGAAAGTAATTTAAAAAAGGTTCATTTATATTTTAAACCTAGGCCACCATTGGATTTTCCTGCTAATCCATCCTGCACACTAATGTAAGAAGTGATTTACTCTGCGTCTGTAGCTATCTGTTCCTGACAAATGTTAAAAGTTAGATGGTTTAATGTACTATCCATTTCAAAAATATGGTCTAATGTGCTATCCTTCTCAAAAAATATGGTTTGATGTGCTATACATTTTGGCAGGCTGATGGGCTTAATGCAGAGGCTAGGGTTGGAGTCCCTGGGGATCACAGAGGAATCATTTGTGACCGCCATGTGTTTAGAGTGATCAAGCACTGGTTAAGAGCAGATCATGATCCTTTTTACAATCCAATCAATGATTATGTTATCCTTCCTTCTGCATTTGACATCGAAAAGCATCACGAGAAAGGCTTGGATGTAACCTCTCTTAGAGAGGAGTGGGAAATTGTTTCAGAAAGCCAGGACGGCGAAGAGAATGCAGCTAACAGGAAGGCAAAGGTGGGTTCTATATCTGTGTCTCATGTTGAAGGTGACAATACTTCATGGGAAGAAGCCCATGCGACTGTCATTGTCCACCCTAAAAGTGAAGGTAAGCAGCATGTGAAGTTAAATGCTGTGTCCGTCTCTGCAAGTGCTTGAATCTTATTTTACGACAAGGTCAAAGGGCTCTATTGTTGTGTATCGATCTGTCTATTCTTGGTTATTTCTTCTGTACATACAAACTAATCATGTTGCTGAACTCTCAAGAGATGACAAGGCAACAAAGCACTGGACAGAACCGTCTGTGTATGTATGTATATGTGCATATTGATGTAATGGAGTAGTACTGTGGACCAATCAAATCACAGACTTGGTTTCTTGTTCATCACTTGTTACTCTAAATACCAATGTCAAATGTGAAACACAGCATGTGTCGACTCTAATTTTTAAAAATCAACCATGGAGGAGTTCAAAATTCAGGTTGTTGACATGGATTCGAGGATATTGGTTGCAACAAGCAAGATACATGTGGCTCTGTAGCGTGAAATGGTGGAAAATGTTTTTTAAATTTCCCTTGTTTGGCTGGTCAAAATGTTTGAAAAACATTTTCTCTAGCAAAACAAGTTCTTTGAAAATTGACTTCCATCATATAAATAGGAAAAAGAAGTTGAATAAGTGACATTCCTATTTATTGTCTCCTTTTCACCGGCCCAACCTTCCAATCCCCACCCCTTGGCCATCCCATCCCAGCTACTCCCGAACCCTCACTCCCCAACTCATCCTGCCTCGATAGTGTTCTGCTCGAGAATATATAAATGGTTGGGGTAATATATTTCTTGCCTATTTACCAACACTAAAAAATAATAAGAAATAAACTTGTCCAAGAAAATATTTTTTTTGGAAAACAAACACCCAACTTAAGAGTTAAAATTTTCACATTATTAAGACAACTAAAGGCTTTAAGTCAGTGGAACGGTAGCAAAATCTCCAGAAATATCACGGTATCTAAAATTATCTGCATATTATCCTAATAAAGAAGTGATAAATTAAAACTATTGTTGTTATACCAATTAAAAAGTTTGAATTTGGAACAAATTGTATTAGGCTCAACATAATATTTAAGATAGATAGTTATAGGTTCAACCTATAAAGAAGTGTCATTTACAAGTACCTCAACCTCTTTGCTTGCTCCAACTAATACTTCAGGCCTGTTTGGACACGATTTGAGTCGACTAATTGGAATTAGAATTTTTTTTTAACATATAATTTAAATTTGTATTGATTATATTTTTTTTTCATAAGCATGAAAATCCACAAGTTGTAAAACCATGAATTTTTTTTTTAAGGATACCCAATAAACAAATCAATTTTTATAAATAAGATATTAAAGTATCCTTAGACGTTGTAGTTTGATAGGTCCTTTATCTCCATATTTCTTTTATCAATAATTTTTTGTAATTATAAATTTTCAAAAACACAACTTTGAAAAAATTGACTAGTCAATAATGATAATAATTATCTATTCTTTAATATAATATCTTTACATGCTACGAACAATCTTTTTACACCAAGCATGATTTTAAAATAAGTAATTAAATGATGGGTCTTTTTACTAGTGGATCAAATTTTACATTTAAAACATCTGAACTTGCAAATCCTGTTTTTGGAGGATTTGGGATCCAAATGATGTTTTAAGAAAATCATGATCCCATTATCTATCTTTAGGACAAAAAGAACAAAGATTACTCAAAATATTTTATTGTATGTATTTACTTCCCTGGAAAGTTGCACATATTCATTTTTGTGAGTTGAGAAATGGCAGGCAGTTGATGATCATAGTAACAATTCTCAGGGGGCTTCCTCCACTTCATAGATTTTGTATGACAGCTTCACAGAAAAGATACAAAATAGATACACTTCTCTTCTAAACACATTTCTTACATATTGTACAACTTAATATCTAACCTCTACATGTACCTTCATCAATTAAAAGTGAAAAAAAAAGAATAATAATAATAATAATACTCATACCAGTTTGTGTGCATGACTGAGCCTCCCAAAGACAGATGAAGCAAATAAAACGCGGCAACTTCTTTTGTTTCTTTTTTCTTTTTTGGCTGCTCATGGCAAACGGAGACTTGTCATTGTTTCCTTCCTTCTCTTTGGTTCACGCTGCTCCCCTAACTGCAAAGAAACATACATCTCTTCATCCGACCCTCCCATCACCGAGAGTCTCTTCAATTCCCTATTTCCATGTTGAATCCCAGAGACACAAGGAATAAACTGATGCTCAATGCAGGGAGTTGCTTTATTTCCATCCTGAATGTGATAGTGTTTATGCTCGAGTGGTGGAACTATCCCTTCATCAGATTCATCATCAATGGGATCTTGTTGAACATTTAAATTGATTGGTTCAAAGTTTTCCTCAGCTTTATCTTTCAATTGAATCCGCTCTGCTGGTGACGACTCTCCAACAGCAGAACCAATACCCGCAGCTGATGCATTCATTTGCTCTCGCAATGCAACTAATTTAGAGCAAGTAAATAGAGGACAGACTACAGAGATGAAATAATAAAATGCCAGAAAACAAGAAAAAATTGAAGGCAAAAATTAGAAATCCAAAATCTTATCAGACCGAATACTAAATTTTTGAACTTCTATCTACAATCTTTTTGTTCCCTCACATTTCTCAAATATTTCCTCAAAGGCCAAACTGTAATAACTGGCATTATAAACCAATAATGTCTTGAGTGTAGTTTATCTACCCTTCCATAATGGGGACACCTTTTAAAGAACTAATAATCTTATACTATCCAAGGCATTTAGAATTTTAATCTGGTCTTTTAACAACCTCATCATGCAATAGTAACCATATATTAGGTGATTCCTCCCATCCCAGAACCACGCTCCCATGTAAAATCCTTTTTGTAGAAGGGGAACATGATTCCACCATCTCCACAAAACATAGTTTATGTTTAGTTGCTTAATGCCTTGTCATGTCAAAAT
>JBDJHY010000049.1:8500120-8513046 GCA_039654485.1 Withania somnifera | reverse complement strand
TTGTTGTTGTGGCTTATTTCAAGAGCAGTCTCACAAACTAAACAATGAAAACCTATTGATTGGGTTTTTAATATGTTGAGCCAGTGTTAAAAGGGATGGAAGTTGTAATTTACCAAAGAGAGAGACGCATCCAAATGGCTTTTCGGTTCTTAATTTTTCAATATCCTAGTAGTATTACCTCTCTGAAAGTTATGGTGTTTGAGCATTTCATTGTCCATGTAACATTTATTTTGAATATTGGAGTGTTCGTGTAGACTGGTATATGTATTTCAAGGTAATACGTCATGCATTGGATTGGTCAGGTTCAGTTTATCTTTGACTTGCTTTTCGGTTAAGAGATTTCCAGTAAGTTCTTTCTCGTTAGAGATGCAGCAAGGACAATTAAGTTCCTTTCATCTGCTAATCATGTACTACTTCAAGGGAAAAAGTGGATTGATTACGGTTTCTAGAAATGCACACAGTAAACAGCGTAGATATCTGAATGAATAAATCAGTCCATTTTTATTGAAAAGAGAAGTTATCACAAAGTGGAATCAGTTTATAAAGTTCCCTGCCATTAAGGGTGACATGAGATAGAATGCTGTAAGGTTAAACCCTTCTGATGTATAGGCAACATAAATGGTCAGGGGAACTGCAATGGATTAGGGGGCAGGATAAAAGTGCTATTATTCTAGAACTCTGAGTACAAGAGAGAATGAAGGGTTTGTGTCATGGAACCGGTCGAGCTTTTTCTTAATGATTCAGTTGCATGTACCAAGATATTAAAGTCAATATAGTAACGATTTTTATGAAAACAGAAGTCTGACTACTTTGCCTTGTCCTCTTTGCAGATTATTGGGTCTGATAGTGTGTATTATTATCATGATATGATAACCGAGATGCTCAGCTGGGGTTACCAAGAAGGAAAAACACTATTTGGGTTTGGCTATGATTTCCGGCAAAGCAATAGGTAGCTGCTGGTCATTTTATGGATATTGAGTATGATCTCCGGTAAATGTTTCCCTGTTAAGTATCTTTCAACGAATATAACATGTTAAAACTATCTTTCAACTATTGAGTATCACTAATTTTGTGTGTTCCTTAATCCTCCTTGAAGAATTGAAGCTGAGATATCTTTTTACAGATATAATCTTTTGCTTAACAATATGCAGGCGAGGTTAATAACCACATACTGTCCATGTCGTGTTTCTCCACTATCATCTTAATATTGTTCGCTATCTTAATTTAACGGGTGACTCACTTAGACATTACTATTACATATGTATTACATTTTGTGTTGAGAGCATTTCCATATGTTAATGCTGAAAAATTTTCTTTTATCCTTATTTACTTTTCTACAGGATTCAGGAAACAATGGACCGTTTTTCTCAAAAGTTAGAATCCATACATACTGCATCAGGAGGCAAAAAGATAAACATCATAAGTCATTCTATGGGTGGTCTTCTGGTTAAATGTTTCATGGCTCTCCACAGTGATGTGAAGCCTCTTTTCCCCCTTTTTTTGTGCTTCTGCCCTGCTTCTTCAATTCCTAACCACTGTTCCTGACCCTAAATTTTTTTATTATAGTTTTAATTCTTGTAGTGAATGTTGTATTTGCAGATTTTTGAAAAATATGTGAAGAATTGGATTGCTATAGCGGCACCATTCCAAGGTAAGCAGCTCTTTTGTCATTTCAAGTAAGCTGCATTTTATCCCAATGACGGCATATCAAGATTTCCCTCCTCCTGTTTCACCCGCGGGGCTTGCTGCCTCGTTTCCCCACGTTTCTAGTTTAGGCAAGATATATATTTCAGATTAACTTCTCTAAGATTGCTTTGGAAGTCTTAAGGGGGTGGGGGATAGGAAAAAAAAATAGACGTATTACTAATGAGGTAGTATTCACTGTGGTGTTGAGCTTAGGGATGTATTAGGTTCCTCATTACATAGTTTATATTATGCCGGAGAGCTACAAAAACTTGAGCATCCAATTTTTATATCACAACATGTCTATATCAGCAACTTCTCCTTCAGTCCTCTTTTTCTGTTTTAATCCTTGAAGAAAGATAAGAGCTTTTCTGTCACTTCTGCTCTGAACTTGGAGCCCATCCAGTAGTAAAAAGATCCTTAACAGTTAATGTCCTGAACAATTTAACTCCAGCAATTTCTGAAGCTAGTCCTACAAATGACAGGCCAGTGCCAAAACACATTTGTCTATCTCCTTAATTCACAAAAAGCATCTACTGCAAATCTGAAGCTTCTTCTCCGAAAATTTTACTAAAACATGAATCATGTCCAGCATCCAGTAAAAAAAACTACCTAGGGATTTTTGAGTCTCCAAATTACTTTCCAAAGCTATTGTGGGGAGTTGCTGTCATGACCCAATTAGGCCGTGACATCCACACTAACCCTCCAGATGGGAGAACCATCTAACCCAACCCAAGCCAAATTACTTAGTTTATTTTGATCAACACAATATATAAACGAGGAATCTCAACTAAAACTCATTAATAAAAAAAAATGTCTACTATCTATTACATAGCCCAGAAACTGAAAGTCGTCTCACAAGGATTCTAAGTAAACCAAACTAAGAATATCCTAATAAAACAAAACAAAATGTCTAAGTTTGAAAGTAGAGATGAGGAGACTGAGAAGATCCATGGAAGCTTGAAAAGCATGAAGCTCACCTTTGGATCAAAACCAACTAACCTGGCTAGATACGGGGTTGAGTCTGAGCTTTTGGAACATCGGTCGGCCTAAATTAGAGATAAATATACGCGTAGCAAATAACAAGTAATTGATCAGCAACACATATCACGTAACTAGCAAGTTCACAACTTCAGGTGATTACAATGCCAATCTCAATAAATAACAAGTAGAGAATACATATCAAATCTATCTCGATAAATGACAAGTACAAAATACATATCAAATCAATCTCAATAAATCAACCAAGTGAACTCAAGTCATTTTCGGTCTTTCATTCATGCCATCTTATGAGCTTTTATTGCCATTTTTCTTTTCATCACCTTCTGGTTACTTAGTCAACAATTAGTATGCACATATGCGGGGGATTTATTTTTACCGTTTAGTTATGACCTGCAGGGGACACACTAGGTTCCATATACTCGTCCTGAACCATTTTACTTCGGGCCATCGATAATAATTAAATTACATGTACTGTGCCGCCGCGACACCCGGGCCACAATGATATCAATGATTATATTATTCATCTTTCATCTTCACTTTCTCATTTTTTTTTACGAGTAACCATTGAGAGTCTTATTATTTCAATGCCTCTTATCATTTATCAATCGAACAATCACCATCATCGTCAGCTAAATCACAATGAGACCCGTCACTAGTTATCAAATAAGGCACACAAGCTACTAATAAGAGTCTATCTAACATTAAATCATAACTTACCTGAAGTAGTTGATGTAGATTTTGCAAGCTACGACAATTGCCTTTTCCTTTTGCAAAGCTTCCTCTTTTTCGAGTTCTGGCAATAAATATACCACAATAAATTACTCACAAAGTCGAAACAAGCCTTGGGGAGTTCAACCCCACTAGTTCTAACCCTTTTTTATAGCCTTAGGCTCAACTAAGAGTTTTTCAACAATAATTCCATCTAATTATTATTACTCATATTTTTAAGGCATAGTTCAATGTTATAATGCATAATTAAACATCCGTGGATCAATTCTAGGTGATTCCTTACTCCCCCATATCATTCTCTTCAATTCTTAAACCTAGGGTTCCAACCCATCATATTTATATGAAAAACAATTCTGATGATTCTACAACACTAGGAATCATTAGGCATTTACGGAAATTGGGAGGCTTATCTTAGCAAAGAAAACCACTTTGGAACTTGCAAAAATCGCCCTGGAGTCGTTATAAGCCTCTATACTTGAGTTTTTGTGAAATAAAACTTGAAAAGACTCTCAAGTGGGAAAATGCCTGCACGTCACCGCTATAGAGGCCCGAGGCCTGCTACAGTGGTGCTGCTATTCCAGGCTCTTGCCTGCTACGGTGGTCCTCAACCACTTGAACTGTCGTCATAGTGGTCCCCCTACCAGCTTCGGCAGTAAGGGTTATGCTATGACGACCATTGGCAATGACACCCCTTTAAACTGAGGCTCTCTTCAAAACACAACATAACTTAAGTTTTTGGGCAACACAGCTCAAGCCTAACGCGATAACTCCCGTAATTGGAGTTCTAGAAACCCAAATTTTATTCCGAAAGATGCTACGGAAAGCTAAACTCGTCTACTATCTCTATTTAAACAAGAAACATCCGAACACTAATCCAAGGCGCACGTGACTAAAATTTTAGCCAAGACTACCCCACCCTGAAATTTTACTAAGCTCTCAATTTAGGGGTCTTTCTCCAAGGAACGTAGGCTCTAAACCACAACGTAACAACGGGACGGGTCGTTATAATCCAGTAGCTACTCTTGTAACATGACTTCACATACAAGTTTTCTCTTCTATAAAAAGCCCAAAGCAATGAGCCGGCACCATTGGTAGCTGAAATCTGAATACACCTGGTTCCTTCTGAAGTACAACAAATATCCATTCATCTACACTGAACTATTGTTGTCTAATCATTAAAGGGAAAATCTATAGAAGAATTTCGCTTTTAGAGGTGTGATATCTAGCCAAGGGTCTTCAGAAAACTTAATTTTCTTTCATCCCCGACTTAGGTTTTGCTTTTTGAAGTAAATAGGCCACAGTTTTACTGGCTGCTTCCTGACCCCTACCAACTGGAGATAATTGTCTACTATTAAATTTGATACATGTTTTAGTAGTTTCGAAAAAGGAATGTTATCTTCTATTTTTCAATTTTCAAACTTTTTATTTTTAAAAAGTTTCTTAATTTAAACTTATAAAAGATCAAGTTTTAAATTGTACGTCTAGATATGTATGAATTATTTTTTGGCATGGTTGTGTAACTGTCTCTAGACTGAGAAGAAGACTTATTGACATTGATTAGCAAAGAAGGATGATGAAACGACATAAAAGTAATCATATTTATCAATATGACTTGTCAAAACGAAAAATTAATCATATTTGCTTATCGAGGCCAAATTTCATATTGTCTAGTAAACCGGCTCAGCCACTGAAACAATTAGTTCTGGATGCCAGTAGGTGACATTGGTTAATGATACTTAAGTAATGACTTATTTAAATTCCTGTCTGCTTAATGTAGCCTAATCTTGTAGTAAGTTTATCCATCATCCTCGCTGAGTTAGGTATTCTAACATTTAATGGAAGCCCTCAGGCAATCATAGGAAAGATATTAGTAAGGCAACACTACTTTAGAGCTCAAACGCATACCCATAGGGGCTTAAATTTGAACCTAATTGAAACAAACCCAAAAGAAAATTGAAGAAATGTAACTGATCTTGCTTTTGATCTTTGAACATTTGGAAGCAAACAGTCTAATAGACTTAATTATTCTTTTCATGAATATCTAGATAGGATTCTACAGAAAGCACAGATTGTAGTATTGACAGATTGTAGTATTTTATGGTATTAAGATTTCAGATCTGAGTTACAGCACTAATATTTCAGATCTGAGCTAAAATATCTAATCTTGGTGTGCGTGGGAATGTACCCCACTGCTTACTTTTAGCCTTAGTCACCCTTTAGAAATGGTAGCTTTTGAGGATATTGATTGAGGAGGATTCTCATTTTGTATAATAAAACTATTATCAATTTGATGTGGAACCATAGGATTTCTCGGATTCAAATCCCCGCGGTGATAAAAATAATAGGTGATTTCTTCCCATCTGTTACTTGTTGCCGGTGGGAGGTGATAGGTATCCCCGGGAATTAGCCGAGGTGCGTGTAAGCTGACCCGGACAACATGGTTGTCAAAAAAAAGGTGTGAAACCTTAGATCTACGAGGGATAATACCCCATCTCTTAGGCTATAGTTTTGGAATTAATATTAGTGATTTTGTTTCTTAAATTCTTACCTTCCAGATTGTTGCAACTCAATTCCTTGGTCCCCTTGTTTTGTCCTTTCTCTGACAGTAAGCTAATATCAATTAGTGGTGCAGGCGTTGTTTATGGTGTTCTTTTGTGTCTTGCTGTACTTCAATTTGATATTCTTTTTTTTTAAGAAGGTAATAATTTGTATTATAAAGCAATATTTAGGTAGTACTGAAAAACCCTTTACAAGAAAATTACATCACCCAAGTATAAAACAACAGACTTAGCAGTACTCTAAAACTCCTAAGATTACTTCTGCACCTGTAGGTACGTTCTTTGTACACCAAAACCATAATAACAGAATACAATTTGTTTTGATCATTTGTAAGGAACTACTTTTATATCCTCAAAACTTCTAGTGTTTCTTTCTTTCCAGATGATCCACCAAATGCATGCTGGGATAGTCCTCCAGTAGTTTCTGTTCTTTCCCCCCTTCCCTGCTTCCTCCCAACTGAAGAAAGTGTCAACAATCTTGCTAGGCATTGTCCAACAGATGCCTCTGAGATTGATGAAAATCTTCTATAGTAAATCTGTAATTCTGCAATGTAGGAACACGTGGCTAACTGTTCCAGCTGCTTCCCCATATAGCATTGTGTCACTAAATGATTCCTCTTTTCCTCAGGTTGTCATGTGTCATCTGTTAATACTGCTTCCGTTGCTAGTAGCCAAGTGAAACCTGCCATTTTCAGTGGTGCTTTGGCTTTCCAGATTTGTCTCCAAGGCCAGAAGGGGTTATGTGGAACCCTATTCATGACTTTGTAACCCGAACTCAGAGTGTAAATCCCTTTGCTGTATTCTGTCCACCTTAAGCAGTCCTTTCCTTCCTTCAAACCTTGAAACGGCTCTAACACTTCTATAACTCAGCTACTATTTGGACCTCCCAATCATTTAAAAATTTCTTCTGATAGCTAAATCCCACCCTTGAGTAGACCATATTTCAGCCAATGTTCTATCTTTATGTACAAACAATTCAAATATATCTGAAAAACTTTCAGACAAACAATTGTTGCCAATCCACTTATCTTTCCAGAACTTGTTTTGCTGCCACGATCTACTATAATGGTAGTATTACATTTTATAAAAGGCCACTAGTTCCTAATAGATCTCCAGAGAGTGACCCCAAAAGGGTTGCTTGCTTCCATGGTGACCCAATTATCCAATTCTTCATACTTCATTTTGATCACTTTGCTCCAAAGATTGATTATCATGAGCATATCTTCACAACCATTTCAGTTTCAGTGCCTTGCTTTGATTCTTCAAATTTTTATAACCTAAACCTCCCCGTTTTTTCCGAGTGATCAGTATTCTCTGCTTCACCAAATAATAACCTTTTCTTTTTTTGTTTCCTTGCCAAAAGAAATCCCTTCTTACCTTGTCTAATCTGTGAACTACACCTGCAGGGATTGGAAATATAGTTAGCATGTAGGTTGGGAGGGCATCCAGAACTGCATTAGTAAGTGTCAGTCTGTCCCCCAAAGTTAAATACTGTGCTTTCCATCTAGCCAACTTCTTCTCACATTTCTCCAACACGGTATCCCATATTAGCAATGAAGCCAACTCATATTAGGCACTGTGTTTATTGGATACAAATGGCTCTTCTCCTAATTGATGTGTAGACCCGACATTCCTTTAAACAACTCATCTGCATCACAAAATCATCAATGTGTCATCTTCATACTGCAGGTGTGGCACCTCTAGTGTCCTCTTATTGTTTGTAGCCATCTCAAAACCTGTGATCCATCCCTTTTTTTTATCTGTCTTGATCATATTGTTGAGTCTTTCCATGGCTAAAATGAGAAGGAAAGGGGACAAGTGGTCTCCTTGTTTGACCCCTCTCTGGAAGCCAAAGAAGCCTTCTGGAGCTCCATTAACAAGAACATAAAACTTTACGGTTGAAATGCAATAACTAATCCATCTGATGCACTTCTCCCCAAATGCCATATTCCTAAAAGTGCTGAGTAGGAAACCCCAGTTAACATGATCATAGGCTTTTTTAATGTCTAGCTTGTAAATGATGCTTGTGTTTTTTCTGAACCATTCTTGAGTCTATTACTTCATTTGTTGTTAACACTGACATCCATAATTTGTCTTCCTCTAACGAAGGCCACCACCAATTTATTCATTACCTCTTTTAATCTTTCTGTTAAAATTTTGGACAACAATTTATAGAAGCTATCTATCAAACTAATAGGTCTAAAATCTTTCAGTTCCCTAGCTCCTTTATTCTTTGGAATCAAAGCAATGTAGGTGGCATTGAAACTATTCTCAAACATTTCCTACTCAGAGAAATTGTGAAAAGCCTCCATGATGTCTTGTTTCAATATGTCCCATCACTTGATAAAGAAACCCATGGTGTATCCATCAGGTCCAGGAACTTTATCTGCTGCACACATTTTCAAGCATGTATAAACTTCTTATTCTTCAAACCTGGCCTTTAACTGTGTCATTTCTTCTTCTGATATGATTGGGCAATTTATCATATTCCCCTCTGGTCTCCATCTTTCTGTCTCAGAGTACAGTTTTTGATAAAACTCTATGATTCCTCCCTCACTCTGTTTGGTTCCCTTATAGTCTCTCCCTGCATATCCAGGTGATCAATATGATTGCTTCTTTTGTGTGCATTTGCTATGTTGTGGAAAAACTTTGTGTTGTTGTCTCCCTATTTTAGCCGTAAGGTCTGTCCTAGACCTTTGTCTCCAAAGCAATCTCCTCATTCTTAAGAAGTTCTTCATACTCCAAAAAAGTTTCTGTCTTCAGAGTAACCTCTTCCTCTGTTAATGCTCTGATGTTCATCAAGGAGTCCCACTCCGCCATTTTGTTAAACAGGTTGGATCTCTGAATATGCAAGTTTCCTCTGGCAGTTCTGCTCCATTTTTTAAGTCTATCCTTCAGTGTTTTGAATTTGCAAGCTAGGAGGTAATTAGGTCTTCCTTGAAAGGAAAAAGATTTCCACCAATCACTAATCATCTCAACAAAGCCCCCTGTGTTTAACCACCAATTCTCAAATTTGAAATAAGATTTATTCTGTTCCCATGGCCCACAAATTAAGGTTACTGATGCATGATTAGAGCTCATTCTTTGGAGGTTGGACTGCTTCATCTTGTTAAAAAGACCACTCCAGTCAGAAGTAAAAAGTATCCTGTCTATTATGGATGCTGTTGTGTGAGTATCATCTTTGAACCAAGTATATTGACTTCCTTCCAGAGGCAAATCAATAAGTTCTAAGTCTCCAATGATATCTGAGAATTCAATCATAGCAAAGACCTTCTTTGGCAATCCCTCTTCTCAGAGGGGAATCTACATACATTGAAGTCTCCACAGATTGCCCAAGGCCCCTCCATTAAACCTCTAACCCCTCCTAACTCATCCCAGACCTCCCCCCCTCTCCACTTTACAATTTGGTGCATAGACTCCTGTAATATGGCAGCTGAAATCTTGAAGTGAGGCCTAAAAACTGCATGTCAAAGTGTATACACCTACTTGCAATATCTCTCCCCTCCACACCCTGGAGTCCCATAGCATAATATGATCCCTCCTCTAGTTCTACTTGCCTCCAGGCAAGCAAATCTGATCCATTTCCCTCCCCATGAATGTTTAACTGTATCTTGTAAATCCCCTTGTAATTTTGTCTTCTGCAAACACACAATATCAGCCCTCCATTGATCAAGACAACTCTTCACCACCCTTTTTTCCCCACATCATTTAATCCCCTCACATTCCAAGACACTAATTTGAGCTTCATGTCTCAAAGTGTGACTTCTCTTGCCCCTTGTTTCTGACAACATTGTTTTTGAATTTGACATCAGAAGTTATAAGGTTCTTCAGTTCATTAGCACCTTTGAACCTGGCCTTTTTGTTGTCCGATGGTGCTTCCATCTTCCTAACCTGTCTGCAGGCATCTATTTGCATGAGAAGCTCCATGGCCGCCTTCTCATGTTCTTTGAAGTCGGCTCCAAACATTTTTCCCAGTTATGTTCTGACGCACCGAGGTAGAGATTGTTTTTTCTTGATTGCTTGCTGCAACATCAAACTCAGTTGCAATAGGAATAGCTTCATCTACCTCGCATATTTCTCTCCCAGTAGTCACTTGATTACTTACGATTTGTTGTTCATTTGCCATCTTTATCAAATTACCCTCTTTCATTGCATTCTTCTCCATCACATTCTCTGTCACTATGTTCGATTCCCCCTCTGTTATGCTGCCAGCACCATGTTAGAAGTCTCTGCATAGATGTGTTCTCCTGCTTCTATCAGTATGGGCTGCTCCTTTTGATTTCTAAGGGACTCTATTTCGTTTAACATTTCATCTATAGAGGCCTCAGTGGTGGGCTGAGTTACTACTTTGTTTAATGAGGAGTTGGCCCAGAAAGAAGGTTCAACATTCTCTTTCATCATATGCACATCACATGCACCAGTGGTCCTTTTTTGAATTATTTTAAACTTACATGTGTTGACCAGTCCACAGTTGTCAAGGCTGCAATCTCTGCTATGATTTGAAACGGAGCATTTGTTTTCTGGACACCATTCTTTTCCTCCGGTTCCCCTTTTTCAGACCTTTGATCAATAGGATGTTTTATGGTTTTCTTTGGTTTTGGTGCCGCTGCTGTCGGAATTTGAATTCTTGCCAGAGTGGTGTTCGGAACCTTCTCAAAAGTGGTCTTCCTCTTGACCCAAAATTGGGATTCGAAAGATATAGCCATCTTTTGTGATCAAAATTTCATTGGGTATTTTTCGAGCATCACCAAACACTTCAATTCGAGCCCATTTAAGGTGGTTTTTCAATTCTGTCTCCTCCTCTTTACTTTTCTAGCCTCCACACTTGTCACCAATCTCCTTGAAGATTTTTTTTGGTCCATAGATGGAGCTTATGCCCCATTGCTCTGATCCATGTCGACTGGGGCTTTTCTTGACACAAAGCACAACCAACTAATGGTTTTCACCAGTCTAGCTTTGTATGGGTGTTTCTCCAGGCCTATGTCCCTTGAAGAATTTGCTCTGCCATGAATCTATTTGGGAACTCAAATAAGAATAATTGTCCAGCCATTTGATAAAATATGGACTCCGACAGCTTTCTTTCCATGTGGTTGTGGCCCATCTTCTGACGTCTACTAAGGTGGGGGGCTCATTATGCTCGAAGTCTCCAATTAAACACCTTCCTAATAGACCTTTTTCATCACAAGGGACCTGTTTGTCCCGTGAGCACCATTTACTATCCCCAACTACCTTAAATGTAATGTCCTTGTTGGTCATTTTAGGGGGTTGATTGACTATGGGAGGGGGGTTCCATTAATGAACCTCTCAATTTTAGATGCTATGTCTCTCCGGCCTACATTTATGGCTAGTTCAGGTACAATAATGACTTCTCTGGCTTCCCCTTTTAGAGACAGGATACTCATGAATCTGCCATGTTCATTGTACTTCCTAGTGCCAAAAAAATCAGCTGCATGTTCTTTCGTTCTCCATTTTCTCACGAAATTTTTTTGGTCACTTGATGCCTCCTTGAGAATATGGCATATCTATTCCATGGCTTTCTTGCTCAGGGTTATCCTCATCCTATGTCTGCTTCTTGCTACCCAGTCGAACCAGTGGCTATTACCTGATGTCCATCTGGTGATGTTAAAAGATTTAAAACCTGCATTGAATTATATTCTATTTTCTGACGCGTTGAATTTAATCTAAAGAAAGAAGAGGTTTTAGGAGATTGCACAAGAAAGAAAGGAGATATTTCCGGCGTAGAAGACTACCGGAAAAGGGTTGTGCCCTCCCCTAGGAAGTAGGAGAGAGAAAGACCTCGAAAGACATGCCTGGCAGAGGCTTCTTCCTCAGTCTATTTTCCCCTATGACTTCAAATCCTATTAAAAGATGAACTTTTGTTTCAATTTGATATTCTGAGTGATGCAATTCATCTATGTGTTTAATCATGCCGCAGGTGCTCCTGGATATATTACCTCTTCATTATTAAATGGAACGTCATTTGTGCATGGATGGGAAGAGAGGTTTTTCATATCCAAATGGAGTATGCATCAGCTGGTTTGTATTTAACTGCCACTTGAATTGCACTATAATCTATTCTCCCCTTTCTCTCTTTCCACCTTCCATTTGCACACTTAATTATCTAGATTTCTTGCACTGTGTTGCTACCAGTGCCCAGTTCAGTATCCTTTTCAATCACTATTCAAGTAGCCAGTTTTTCTTCTTTGTTTCTGCCATCTTGTTGAATTTTGTGTCTAGATTATTAATATATGTTGGTCAATGTAATACTGTAATTAATGATAGGCGGAGGCACTGTTTTGCATATTTTGGGAGACTATGTTTTTTAATTTGATTTAACCCACAGTGCTACTCATACATTCATAGGGTGGTTTGTTGATAATATAATCTCCATTCTGATTATTAGGTGTGCCATTTGTGTTTTTCTTGGATAGTTTCTTTGATCTATTTATTCGTTAGATTTCAGTTGCATATTAAGGCATCCATGATTGGGAATTTGTCTAGCAATATGGACAAGAGGCTAGACCGTTTATAATTTTGTTAGCAATATATTACTTTGATAGATCAATTACGTCTGATATTTGGTCTTGCAGTTGATTGAATGTCCATCAATATATGAACTAATGGGGTGTCCTGATTTCCAATGGGAACATTCACCACTTTTAGAAATTTGGAAGGAAAAATCCAACAGTAATGGAGAGTCCACTGTTGTACTCGAGTCTTACTCTACATCGGAAGCTGTATCAGTGTATGAGCTAGCTCTTTCAAACAACAAGGTGAGCTGACCATGGAATAGTATGTCAAAACAGTTTGTACCGAAAATCTGGTGTTCATGAGGTCTCCTCATTGCAGGGTTTCATAGGTCATAGACTTATCATTGAAGTACAAATGCATTTCCTTTTCCCCCTCTTAAGCTGTCTGTATATTGACCTTAAACCCTACACATTATTTTGTTGT
>JBDJHY010000049.1:8489214-8500110 GCA_039654485.1 Withania somnifera | reverse complement strand
CATCTCCTTGGATGTTGGAAGGTGTAATTATGAAATTCATTTATCTGTCTATGCAGGTTACTTATAATGGAGAAAACATTTCTATGCCATTCAGTCTGGAACTCTTGGAATGGGCTAATAAGACCCGAGAGATTTTGTGCCATGCAAAGGTTCCTGATAAAATTAAGTTCTACAACATCTATGGGACCAATTACGAGACGCCTCATAGTGTCTGGTGCTATTTCTTTCTTAAATATTTGAATCTCAATATTTTACTTGACTGAAGAGGATGTGAATAATGAATATTTGTAATTCATATACTGTTTATGGTTCTAATTCATGAGAATCTGGTTTCTTTGCAGTTATGGAAGTCAGAATGCACCCATTTCTGATCTTCAACAATTACCATTTATCCAGGTAACAGTTTTATTTGACTTTGAACTGGTCAGACTGGTTACCTATTATTTTTTCACACTAGGCTTTCTGACTAGTACCTTTTATGCATATTCACAGGCTAACTACATATCAGTTGATGGAGATGGTACAGTTCCAACAGAATCTGCAAAGGTATATGCTCTACATTTCGCCTAAAGTGATAGGAATCTTTCTTCAATTACATTTCTAGAGAGAGTGTCAATAGAACTTTAGACCAACTTGTATGTTCTCTATTGCTTGCCAAATTGGAACCAATGTATCATAGAGAGTGGTATGCGCTATTTTAAGTTTAAAGGCATCAGACTTCTTTTCTTGAACTAGTGTTATATTTTCTTCTTGGTCTTGGGATGTATAGGGGAGAGAGAATGGTAGGAAAGAAAGAGTGAAGTGTGTATTTGGTTATAGGAAATTCTTTAGCCAAGGTCCTTTCATGTATTCTTAACATGATGTGTTTAGGGTTGATGTGCAATATAAACATTTATCATTTTTTTCATTCTTGCCTCTCTAAATTGCTTTACTACTAAAGATATTAATTTGCGCAAGATTTTATATTATGCCTTGTTACATCTTTAAAGTTGAGCATCTTAGATCTGTGCCGTGTGTTTTCTCTGGTATCCTTCCATTTCCTGCCTTTGAATGTTGGAATCTGAATAAAGTTCACTTTTAATAAGAGCTCTGTTGAAAACTAAGTACCTTCAGGGACCAGGATGTTGTTTGCTTCTACTCCTGTTAATGTGAAAGGGGAAAAAGCCACTCTAGATTTTCAGACACTGAGATGCTTACTGCTTACCAGGAAGATGATGGTTTCCTTCAGTGCCTCAGAAGTCTGAGGTAATGATGCTGTTTAAGGGCTGCCAGCACAAGGCTCCTGTCAAAAGGAGTAAAATTGGAAGTAATTAAAAAAAATTATTTAAATTTGAAACTGTTTACCGTTGGTTTTTTCTGCTAACTTACACTGTACACCAATGTAAGAAGTGATCGTTTACTCTGCTTCTCTAGCTGTCTGACTTGACAAATGATAAAGCTGTATGGTTTAGTGTGCTATGCTTCTCAAAAGATACGGGTTAATGTGCTATGCTTTTTGGCAGGCTGATGGGCTGAATGCAGAAGCTAGGGTTGGAGTGCCTGGGGATCACAGAGGAATCATCTGTGACCGCCATGTGTTTAGAGTGCTCAAGCACTGGTTAAGAGCAGATCATGATCCTTTTTACAATCCAATCAACGATTATGTTATCCTACCCACTGCATTTGGCATCGAAAGGCGCCACGAGAAAGGTTTGGATGTAACCTCTCTTAGAGAAGAGTGGGAAATTGTTTCAGAAAGGCAGGATGCGGAAGAGAATGCAACTAGCGGAAAGACAAAGGTGGGTTCTATATCTGTCTCTCATGTTGGAGGTGACAATACTTCGTGGGAAGAGGCCCATGCGACTGTCATTGTCCACCCTAAAAGTGAAGGTAAGCAGCATCTAGAGTTAAATGCCATGTCTGTCTCTGCAAGTGCCTGAGACTTACTTTTAACCACAAGGTCAGAGGGGCTCTATTGTTGTGTATCTATCTGCGTACTGTTGGTTATTTCTTCTGTATATACAAACTAATCATGTTCCCAAAAAGATGGACAAGTCAACAAAGCACTGGACAGAACCGTGTATGTATGTATATAGATGTGCATTATGTACTGGAGTATGTACTGTGGATCAATCAATTGTTCATTACTTGTTACATTAAATACCAATGTTGAATGTAAAACTGAGCATGAATTTTAGAAAATAAACCATGGCGGAGTTTAAAGTACAGGTTATCATGGACGGATTCAAAATTCCATCCGAAAAGGAAAGAGAGAAGTTAGTACTGAGAATAAGCCAGGAGATAGGATGATATTTGATTACAATAAGCAGATACATCTGGGAACAAAGTCTTAAAGATAGTTCATATTATTATTAAGATATGCGTGAAAAGGTTGCGGAGTTCCATGGGATCTAAAACTATCTGCATATCATGCATCGCATATTGTGATTCCATTTCGTGGTACACTAGTGTCTTGATCAAGTCAAATTACTGTAAGTGTTACCAAAGGTGTGACCTAGTGATCAATGACATTGATTGAACATCATGATAGTATTATTTGAATATGCAATTTGATCTCTTAAGTTGTATTCCTTCCGTCTCATTTTATATGACCTACTTCTCTTTTTGGTCCGTTAAAAAAAGAATGACTCATTTTTTTATTTGATAACTTTTTGTAAGTACAATTACTCTTTTATTCTTAGTGGTCCTACTTTATTATAAATAGTCTATTTTAGGAAATCTAGTAAATATTATAAAGTTTTCCTTTATTTCTTAAACTCCGTGCCCGATCAAATTACAAGACAAAGTGGGACAGAGGTGGGTATATTTTTTCATAAGCTTCCACAAGTTGTGTAAACTAGTAAAAAAAAATATCAGTTTATACAATTAATCTTATCGAATAAGCAAACACATAATCCATAAACAAAATATCAAATATCCTTTGGCATCACATTGATAAATCACATATCTTCATCTTCCTTTTATAAATAAATATCTGAGATTAATTTTATAAAGACCTACTTGTTAACAATAGTAATACCTAGCTATTATCTAACATAATCTTTTTGACTGATACGAACAATCTCTTCGTAACGAAAAATAATAATTTTTTTATAAAATATAAACTTATGAATCAAGCTTTACGTTTAAAATCGTTGAAATTCCAATTTTTAATTTTTTGGAGAATGTGAGATCTAAAATCATAGATCCCCCAGATTGCATATCCATAGGCCTACTTATTAAGGGATACTTCCTTAATAATAGTACTAGAAACTGAGATTCAAATACAATTTCTGCTCAAAATATTCTTTTCTGTTGCACATTTTCTGATCTTTCTTTGGAGTTGCAAGATGGATACAAATGACAGTTGATGATCATAGTAACACTTCTCTTTTGGCTTTTGTATTACAGCTTCACAGAAATGATACAAATACACATATAGACTACTCTTCTAAACACGTTTCTTACATATTGTACAACTTAATATCTAACTTCAACACGTAGCTTCATCAATTAAAAATGAAAGAATAATAATAATGATACTCATACCGGTGGGAGGCTTAAGTTTCTCCTAGTAGCTCAAAATCTTCCCAAGTCCTCATAGTTCAGTGCAGGACTGAGCCTCCCAAAGACAAATGAAACAATTCACCTTATTTCTTTTTGGCTGGCTTATGGCAAATTGAGACTCATCATTCTTTTCATCTCATTGATTCGCACTGCTCCCCTAACTGCAAAGCAACATACATCTCCTCATCCGACCCTCCCATCACCGAGAGTCTTTTCAATTCCCTATTTCCATGTTGAATTCCCAGAGACACTTGGGATAAACTGATGCTCAATGCAGGGAGTTGCTTTATTTCCATCTTGAATGTGAAAGTGTTTATGCTCGATTGGCGGAACTAAGCCTTCGTCAGACTCATCATCAATGGGATGTTGTCGGACGTTTAAATTGATTGGTTCAAAGTTTTCGTCCGATTTATCTTTCATTTGAATCCGCTCTGCAGGTGACGACTCTCCGACAGCAGAACCAATACCCGCAGCTGATGCATTCATTTGCTCTTGCAATGCAACTAATTTAGAGGAAGTGAATGGAGAAGTAGAGACTACAGAGACAAAGAACAAGAAAGCTTGAAGGCAAAAATTAGAAATCTAAGATTTTTTTTGGATTTGAACTTTTATTTACATTCTTTTTGTTCCATCACATTTCTCAAATATTTCCTCTAAGGACAGTAATAATTGGCATTATAAACCAATAATGTCCTCGGTACAGTTTATCTGCCCTTCCATACTGGATACACCTTTTAGAGAGCTAATTATCTTATACTATCCATAGCATTTATAATTTTTTAAGATGGTATTTTAACAACATGACCATGCAAAAAGTAACCACATATATGGTGAGATTCCTCCCTTCCAAAAACCAGAGTCAACGTATAATCCTTTTCGTAGAAGGAGAACGAGGGTTCCACCATCTACAGAAACCATAGTTTATGTTTCTCTTAATGCCATCTCATGTCAAAATCCAGATTTTCATGATAATTTTTAAAGTGGAAGTAATGACAATTGACAAGCCGCCCCACTCCACCCCACCTCCGCACTCCCCACCCCTGCACCAAACCCAAACCAAAAAAAAAAAAAAGAAAAAAAAAAAAAAGGTTTGGAGGAAATAATTAACTTATAAATGTCGAAGTGGAGGACGAGATGAGATTCAAATGTAAACAGAGCTTACATACGACTAAGGGCCAAAAGATGCTGAGAAATACCAACCTTGGAGACTCTTGTTGCATGTAATGAGATCAAGTTCAAGAAGATCAAGGAGACGCCCCAAGTCAACCCCACTAGTCCAATTCTCAGGAGGTTGACCAACTTTCAATTTTAAACGACCTCGATTGGCAGTTCCACCCCAAATTATTCCAATAGGTCGTGGCTTCTCCCCATCTGGGCTAGTTAAAAGAATGAGGCTACCACTGTCACCTTCAAGATCAAATGTCTGTTGGTTCTCACCAACAACTAGAAAATCTGTAAAGAAACAAATTCCCTTTTCATCATTATACTCCAGGGCATAGGCCATAATGTTCCCAGTGGTTAGACCGGAGCTCCTTCCAACTTTCATCACTTGCCTACCAATGACACTACCAACAGGAGAGCGTAAGTCTATTTTGTTGACATCACCTATCTCTCCTATTCCTTTCACAGACGTCATTACATTCAACATGTCGAAATCTTCTGCAAATGGAATAAATGCTCCATCAGCTCGAACAAATGTTTCTGCAACATTACAACATCATAGCGAGAATACATGGGTGTCAGGATCCAATTTGAATAATTATTATTGTTCAATTGCGCAGAAGTACGATAAGGCGAAGTGCATTTTCATTACCTGGGTTTGTACCAGCAAATATGCCATACCAAAGATCATCAGTTATGAAGGGTGTAGCTCTCTCCACATCACCTAAATACACCCCAGGCCCCATGCTAGGTGGTAGAGGATGAAACATCTTCTGGCTTGGGTAATCCAAGTCAACTGCGACATGACGATTGGTAAGGAAACCGACCTGCCTGTTTCCTGTTTGACTTTTAACAATTGCATCCAAGGTTCCATATGTTTCCTGACTAGCAACCTAGGACAGATGAAAGAGAAATGTGACTTCAGAATACTATGTTATGTGAAGCCAAACCAATTAAGACACTAAATCTGCATGGTAAAGAAAAGCAATTATGTTTGTCTCAGTTTCTTTTCGGGTTGTTCAGCATGGGCTTGGTTTCAATTGTTAAGCTTATAGAATCTCCAAATCATGCAATTTTCGGTGCTATTCTCTTCATCTGGTGTATAATAAATCTGTGTGATAAAGAAAACTAAGAGAAGTAACTCTTAGTCTTAGATGTCCACTATGAAAGACATGTTTATGATATAAATGATTAAAGCCAGATTCAGAAGCGAAAAAAGCGGAGTAAAGATGTTTGAATTCAAATAATGTAATTCTTTGGCTGGGCTGCAATTTTTCCCTACTTCAGTGGAATAAACTATCTTGTATTCTTCCACAATTTCCCCCTTTTTGTCCTGGTGTTGGGCCTTTGTTTTTCATTAACCAGTTAGTACGGACTGCGTACACTCTACCCTCCCCAGACCCATTTTGTGAGAATATACTGGGTATGTTGTTGTTGCTGCTGTTGTGGAAAGTGGGAATAAGTCCTTGGAATTGACTATTGCAATCCAACTTGAAATCTTATTAACATGAAGTAAAATTTTCATCTTCACAATGCTTGATGAACAAAGAGTTGAAGTCAACATTATCTTAGGTGCTATTGTTCTTCATTAATTGCATACTTGTGTGTTGGAGCCTCCCAACTTCTTATTTAGTTCTGTGTTCCATCTCTATGATTGCCTTGCTAGGATTTGTTATAAGTTCAGTTCCCTTTTCCAGTAAACTCAGTAACAATAATGCCCATCTTCGATAAGTACAGTAGAGAATTTGAAGTGTTTCTTCAACCAGACTTTGACCGGAACCTAGTAACAATAATGCCCATCTTCGATCAGTACGGTAGAGAATTCCATGTGCTTCACCCGTCCTCAACCAGACTTTGACCTTGACATGATACGATCAATATCCAAGTAGCCTCTAGAGCATCACCAATTTGTCAAAAACATATTAAAGACACCACTTATGGATCAGCAACTCCACCAAACTCACCAGCAATGCATTGTTTTTCTTCACACAATGCAGCAACCAGCTTTAAACGAACATCGGTCAAGCATTAACTAGGAGCTATCTATCTGTCAGTGATAAGTCCGTGACACACAATTACCTTCCCTTTGATGGCAACAAACTGCAGCAGAGCAGTGCACAATTAGGCCACCTTGCACCATTACCGTCACTGCTCTCATAGCCAAGTTGGCCATTACTTGTTTCAACCTAGTTTGCCAGTTAAAATGTCACACCAAACAACTGTTGATGAACTCCTCTTCTCTTCTCCAGTTCCTCCACAACTCAGATTGAACATCTTTTAATTCTCCACTATGCTCCTCTGGCATATAACATCTATAGCATGAGGAACAGCGAAGGGCTAAGTCCTCATGCAATTTCAAGCTCTACATTTCTACTATTCGAACGTTTTTTAATTTCTTGAAGTCTAGACGGCATTCTAGAAAGGAGGAGGAGATTCTTTCTAGAATAGACCTGCGCCTTTATTTCTTGTTGAGAGAGGAATTTAAATAAAATAATTCTTGATTCAACAAAGATGACTCTTCTTAATGAAGATAAAATGGAATCTCGGAACATTTAGCTAATAACGAACTACACATGAATGTCAGGATACATAAAACACATTTAGACAATCTCTTCATTATGTAAATATTTGTAAATTGCTCACTAGGAAACCACTTTTTGGCTGTTAAACCACTGGTGAGGAAATTGTGCCAACTGAAAAACGGAGAGAGGATCCTGCTGAGGTGCTTGATGTTTAAAGAAGTTAACGGTCAGAGCAGTCTTAAGAAGGTTCTATCAGGTGATGGGTACTGGATAACCTATAGAGAAAAATAGAAATTTATGGTAGTTGGTAATTCTATGTAGGTATAAATGAAGAAAGAGAATTAAGAAGATTCATATAGAAAAGGGATAAAACACTGATGCTTTTGTTATAAGGTAAATTAATGACACCAGTTCGTTGATAAGAACTGTATACTACAGAAATATAGAAACAAAAAGATCCGACAACTGAGTCCTTGATATGATATTTACAAGATGTGATTTCACGTAAATTTCATTTACAGATTTCATCATTTACAGAACAGATTCATTACTTAGTTTCTTCAAGCTGATGAATATAGGATCTATTATAGCTATTACTTGGGGAAAAAATTATGCTATAACACTTCCATGTGATAAAAAAGGATTCCAAGATCTAGAACCTCTCTTACCAGGATCATAGATCGCAATTCATCCAAGACTAGCAGACAAAAAAAAAAAAGTTACAGCTAATGACTTATTCAAATGTCAGTTCAGTTTTTTTTAATTCATAAAACCGTGATTTTTTTAGACAACCGTCTACATAGATTCTGACATCTATAAGTTCATTAATTTTTGCTTAACAAACATCCAAATGAACTTTGCTTTTTTGAGTTATGCATATATCAACTCTCACAATTTACTTTCTTATTTGCTCATTATTTATTTCTCTTCGTCCTATTTCTGATTCTTTTTTCTTTTTTTACAACCGTGGTGTTAGGGGGCTTGTGCGAACCTCAATTAATTTCATCGGTGCACCTACTACCTCTGAGCAGAGTTACCAGATAATTCTGTCTATCAAAGCTTAAACATATGGGGAAAAATCACCCAGTATTTTTGCCTCCGTTGGGATTTGACCCCGACACCTCATTTTTCTCAATCCACTTCATTAACCACTTCCACACAGTTGGGTGTTCTTATTTAACTCTTTTTCATAGTCTAGTCTAGGGCTAAAAGGGAATTCTGACTAGATTATCCATTAGTGATACTACAATATGCCTACCATATTCTCATTACCAGACTATCACACGTACCAATATCATCTTACTCCGATGGGTGCAACAGGAGTTGAGTCCACCACAATGAAATCAAGAACTATATAAAAGGAAAAATGCATCATAACCAACAGGCAACAATGAATGGAAGCATACATAAGATAGTAGAAAAGTGCATATGAAATTTATCCAAGCTCGGGAATGGGATGAGCGGATACCTATAGAAAATCCACAACATTGACACTGTAAAGAACAATGACAGGATGATGCGGAGAGGACTGGCAGAGGAATGTTTTTCCAGGATATCGTATTACACATCTGGATAACAAGGTAGGAAGCTTTGTGGGAGTGTATTTGAGGAATAAGGCTCCCAAAAGTAGCTTTCTTGGTAAGAGTACCACATGGGATGCTACTCTAACAGCACACAACTTGAAGAGAATGGGCTATCTAAAGGTGCATTGGGTATGTGCAAAGGAATGGCGAGGAGATGAATCATCTACTCTTTTGTTGTGAATTTGCAGTAGCATGCTAGTAATGCTATACTTCTTACCAAAAATAGGTGGAGGAGATTCCTAGTAACATGGAAATTGAACAAATACAGAAATAGAACATCCTGAAGAAGCCAATCACCTTTCTCTCCACTGTAAGGTCAGGACCACATCTCAGCTGTGGAGTTCAATTTTTTCTTTACTTGGCATATGTTCAATTTTTTCTTTACTTGGCATATGCTGGACTATGCCTTTCTCCAGTCAAGACTTTCTTATGTGCTGGGACAGTCGGATAACATAAAAGGCCCTCAAAATTTGGAACACTGTATCCCAAGCTATATGGTTGATTGTCCGGTTAGAAAGAAAAAACAAAATATGTGTTGGAAAAAAGACAAACTTTCTTAACCTTAAGCTTAGAGCTATAGCTTTGCTAGCTTTTTGGTGCTAGCTAGTTTGGTACAGGATTCATGTCTTGTTAGATATGATCGGGGAATGACACCACTTGTAACTATACTTTGAAGCATTAGTTTAGTGCTTATCACTTTTTATACAATACCGTATTACTATAAAACAAAAGAAGATATGAGGAAGTTCAGGCAACTAGCCTGCATATGCATTCTTTGGACGACCAAGGGGAAAGGAACAAAAGAATATTTGATGGAATTGAGCAATACACATAAAAGATTAAGAGTTTACTATTGCAAATTCACTTTGTGTAATGGAAACATTACAACAGTAGCAGGAAGATTTCTGGAAGCTCAGAGCTAAACACTTGTAATTTTTTGAAACTATCTTAATGCATAGTAATGCAAGGACATTCTGATCAAGAAGAGCCAATTACCTGGAAACCAGAACCAATTCATGGATCACTTCCCCGTAAACAATCAACTAGTTCAGTATATCGCTGTTCTTTTGGAGTTGCTGCTGGTGCCCCAAAGTATGAGAACTCCACAACATCAACATCACACCAAACACCACCTGGTCCCTGCTCAATTACAAAAGATTCTCAAGCCCAAAAGTATTGGCAGGACAGTTAAGACTTCAGAAAAGTCGATGAATTAAAGTTGGACCGAACACCACCGTTATAAAAAAGAAACAAAAAAAGTTCGTGAATCTGCAGAACGTCAGTGCGTGCTAACGTTATAGATCCCATCTCCATTGAGACATGAAGTCTCTGACTGTTTGGTGAAAGAAATTTTACTACTTAACCACGTTCCATGAAGAAAAATGACTATTAGCAGAATAAACACAAACCGTGAGAAGAAGGTGATAGGTAAGTCTTAGGGGTCAATCGGTAGAATGCATTAGAAAAAATATGCATGCATTAGCTTTGAGTATTATTAATACCTTGCTTGGTACACTTTTTCAAACCCATGTATAACTAAAGCAAGCATCAGTTATACACTCTATTTGGTATGATGCTATGTATAACTAAGACATGGAAAACCATGGTATCGACAATGTAAAAGGTTTTAATGCGTACAATTGCCCCTCAAAACCATTTCCACCATATTTGTGGGGGTTGTTTAGTAAACAAATAATTTTTTTAGAAATTATACAATGCGTGTTATTTTTAATATACCAAACCAAACACTGCATAAAAAATAATCTCAGCATAACTAATGAAAGCATAACTAATACAACTAATACATCACATTCAGCACTATTCTCATACACCATAACAAACGACCCCTTAATTCGTTAGTGCCACCTAAGCAATACAATCATTACATTAGAACTGTTTAAACTAAAGGCAAGAACAGGGGTTCCAACAAGATTAAACCTCAAGAAAAGCCGGTAGACATTGGACATGGTTGAGCCACTGTCTATGAACTTTTCTGGCAACAAAGACAAGAATAGCTGGTATGTCTGTTAAAGCACCTTGCCGGATACGAAATCCAATTGCTGTACCAAGACTAAAGCGTCGCA
>JBDJHY010000049.1:8473461-8484079 GCA_039654485.1 Withania somnifera | reverse complement strand
AAGTCTATTTTGTTGACATCACCTATGTCTCCTATTCCTTTCACAGAGGTCGTTACATTCAACATGTCGAAGTCTTCGGCAAATGGAATAAATGCTCCATCAGCTCGAACAAATGTTTCTGCCAGATTAAAACATCAAAACGAGAATACATGGGTGTCAATATCCAATTCGAAACAATATTATTGTTCTATTGGGAAAAAGAACGATGCGGTGAACTGCATTTACATTACCTGGGTTTGTACCAGCAAATATGCCATACCAAAGATCATCCGTTATGAAGGATGTAGCTCTCTCCACAGCACCTAAATACACCCCAGGCCCCAGGCTAGGTGGCAGAGGATGAAACATTTTCTGACTTGGATAATCCAAGTCTACTGCTACATGACGATTGGTAAGGAAACCGACCTGCCTGTTTCCTGTCCGACTTTTAACAATTGCACCCAAGGTTCCATATGTTTCCTGACTAGCAACCTGGGACAGTTGAAAGAGAAAAGGTTACTTCAAAATACAATGTAATGTGAAGCCAAATCAATTAAAATAACAAATCTGCATGATCAAGAAAAGTAAGGATTTTTATCTCAGTTTCCTTTCTAGTTGTTCGGCATGGGCTTGGGTGTCAATTGTTCAGCTTATAAAATATCCAAATCATGCAATTTTCGGTGCTATTGTTTTTCATCTGGTAGATAATAAATCTGCGTGATCAAGAAAACTAAGAACAGTAAATGTCTTTTAGTCTTAGATGTCCATTATGAAAGACATGTTAATGAGATAAATGATTAAAGTCAGATTCAAAAGTGAAAAACGCGGAGTAAAGATGTTTGAATTGTTTAGAATAGGAACAGGAACATGAAGTGTATATAGCATCCTATTTGGATTAGGATTGTAATGTAGTGCCGGTAGACAGGGTACAATGTAATAATAATATTTTCCCCTATATTTTAGGTAGAAGGGGAGCCTTGGAGTAACCGGTCTAGTTGTTTCCATATGATCAGAAGGTTATGGGTTCAAGCCATAAAAATAACCTCGGGTAGAAATATAAGGTAAGCAACGTACAATATACCCTTGTGCTTTGACTCTTCCCTAGACCCCACGCATAGCATGAGCTTTAGTGCACCAGGATGCCCTTTTTATATTATTACTCACATGGTATCAGAGCAAAACTCATCTCACCCAACGTTGGACTCCCAAAATTAAATCTGTCCACGCACCAGATGTCCAGCCCTAAGAGTATGGCGGGATTTTAAAGAATGAAAAAGGCCCACATTAGTGATTGATGAGATGGGTGACCTCCTTATACGACTTAGGCATTCCTCCTCCTTTTGAGCTAACTTTTGGAGTGTGTGTCACGCCCAAGACCTACTTTTCTCCTATATTTCTCTCAGATTTCAAAATAATGTTTCTTTGGCTGGGTTGCAATATTTTTTTCCTACATCAGCAGAATAAGCTGACTCATATTCTTTCAAAATTTTCCCTTTTTCTTCTGGTGTTGGACCTTTTTAAAGTTACCCCATTGGGAAGTGGGAATTAGTCCTTGGAACTGACCCTATTGCAGCCCAATTTAAGATTTTTGAAAACGAGGTTAAATTGGTCTTCATTTCACAATGCTTGATGAACAAACAGTTGAAGTCAGCATTATCTTCAGTGCTATTGTTCTTCATCAATTGCATATTTGTTTGTTTGTGCCTCCCCGCTTCTTATTTATTTCTGTGTGTTCCATCTCTACAATTCCCTTGCTAGGATTTGTTATAAGTTCAGTTCCCTTTTCCGGTAAAACCCAGTAACAATAATTCCCATCTTCAATCAGTACAGTAGATTCGGTGTCTTTCACCACTCTTCAACCAGACTTTGACCTAGACATGTTAAGATAAATATCCAAGCAGCCTCTAGAGCATCACCAATTTGTCAAAGCATATTAAAGACACCAATGTAGGATCGACAAACCCACCAGACTCACCACCAATACATTGTTTTTCTTCTCACAAGCAGCAACTAGCTCTGAATGACCATCAGTTAAGCACTAAATAAGCACTATCCATCTGTCATCTGTTGGTGACAAGTCTGTGACACACAATTAGCTTCCTTTTAATGGCAACTGTAGCAGAACAATTGCCGAATTAGGCCACCTTGTACCATTACACTCAAGGCTCTCATAGCCAAGTCGGCCATTACTAGGTTCAACCTAGTTTGAAAGTTGAAATGTGACACCAAACAAGTGTTCAGGAACTCCTTTCTCTTCTCCACTCCTTCACTACCCAGACTGAACATCCTTTAATTCTCCACTATGCTCCTCTAGCATTTCACATCGAGCATGCGGACAGCCAAAGTGCTATGTCCTCATACGATTTCAAGCGCTACATCTCTGCTCATTTGAAGAGATTTAATTTTTTGGAAGTCTAGCCGGCATTATAGCAAGAGATTCTTTCCGGAATAAACCTGCGCCTCTATTTCTTGTTGAGTCAGGAATTTAAATAAAATAATTCTTGATTCGATAAAGATGACTCTTCTAAATGAAGATAGAATGAAATCTCAGAAGATGTAGCTAATAACGAACTACACATGGATGTCCGGATACATAATTTCTTTATTATGTAAATATTTATAAATTTCTCACTAGGAAACCACTTTTTGTCTTTTAAACCACTGGCGAGGAAATTGTGCCACCTGAAAAGGAGAGGATCTTGCTGAGGTGTTTGACGTTTAAAGATGTTAGGATGTCGGTGCAGTCTTAAGATGGTTGTATGAGGTGATGGGTACTGGATAGGCTTAGATAAAAAAAGAAATTTATGGGTAGCTGATGATTCTGTGTAGTTCGTAACTAGAGACTAAGAAGATTCATATAGAATAAGGAAAGAAAACTGATGCTTTTGTTAAATTGGTATATTAACGATACCAGTATGTCGATAAAAATTGTATACTAAGGAAACATAGAAACAACAAGATCTTGCAAGTGATGCCCTTGATACAATACTTACAATTTCAGAGATGTGATTTCACTTATATTTCATCTACAGATTTCACCATTTACAGAATAGATTAATCCCCTCAATTGCTTAGTTCCTTCATGCTGATAAATAAAGGATCTATTGTAGTTATTACTTGGAAAAATAAATTGTGCTATAACATTTCCATGTGATAGAAAAGGATTCCATGATCTAGTACCTCTCTTACCAGGGATCATAAATCCCAAATTCGTCCATGATTAGCAAAAAAAAAAATTATCGCTAATGTCTTAATGAAACGAAGGGGAGCTCCGGAGTAACTAGTGAAGTTGCTGCCATGTGACCAGGAGGTCACAGGTTCAAGCCGTGGAAATATACTCTTCCAGAAATGAAAGGTAAGGCCACCTATAATCAACCCTTTTGGTTCGGCCCTTCCCCGTACCCTGCGCATAGCAGGAGCTTTAGTGCACTGAGTTGTCTTCTGGTTTTTGTCTTAATCAAACATGAGGTTTAGTTTTTTTTTTTTTTTTTTTTTTTTAATAAAACCATGATTTTGGACCAACCACTTACATAGACAATGGCATTTGTAAATTCATTCAATTTTGCATGACAAACATCCAAATGAACTTTACCTCTTTTGAATATGTCATATGCCAACTCTCACAATTTGCTTTCTTGTTTGCTCATTATTTATTTCTGTCTTATTTCTGATTCTTTTTTCCTTTTTTATAACCGTGGTATCCAGGGCACTTGTGTGCACCCTCGATTAATTCCATGGTGTACCTGCTAACCCCACCACTAGAGTTACCGGATCACTCTGTCCAACAAAGCTCGAATATATGGGGAAATCACCTACTATTTTGCCTCCATTGGGTCAAAGATTTGACCCTGGCATGTCATTGTTCTCAACCCATTTCATTGACCACTAATCCACACATTTAGGTGCTCTTATTTCCGACTCTTTCCCATAGTCTAGTCTAGAGCTTAAAGGGAATTCTAACTAGATTATTCATTAGTCATACGACAATATGCCTACCGTGTTCTCATTATCTGACTAGCACACCTACCAATATCATTTTACTCTGATGGGTGCAGTAGGAATTAAGTCCACCACAATGAGATAAAGAACTACATAAAAGGAAAATGCATCATAACCAACAGGTAACAATGAATAAAAGCATAACATTAAACCATGGAAATATCCTTGTGAAGTTTATCCAAGCTCGGGGAGACCTATAGAAACTTTACGACGTTGACACTGTATAGGACAACCATAGGATGATGCAGAGAGGACTGGCGCTGGATAACAAGGTAGGAGGCTTTGTGGGAGTGTATCTGAGGAATAAGGCTCCCAAAAGTAGCTTTCTTGGCAAGAGTTCCGCATAGGATGCTACTCTAACAGCATACAACTTGAAGAGAATGGGCTGTCTAAAGATGAATTGGTATTGCATGTGCAAAAGGAACAGGGAGGCCATGAATCATCTACTCCTTTACTGTGAATTTGCAGTAGTAGGCTAGTAGTGCTATATAGTACAGTGTATTCTTACTTCTTACCAAAAACAGTGGAGGAGACCCTAGTGACATGGAGATTGAACAAATAGGGAAATAGAACATTCTGGAGAAGCCAATCACCTTTTTTTTCCGGGTATGCATTCTTTGGACGACCAAGCGGAAAAGGAACAAAAGAATATTTGATGGAATTGAGCAATAGACATAGAAGATTAAGAGTTTAATATTTCAAATTCACTTTGGTGTAATGTTAACGTTCCTATGATAGTTGGATGATTTTCTGGACGCTCAGTGCTAAACACTAGTAATCTTTTAACAGTATCTTGATGCATAGTAATGAAAGGACATCAGATCAATAAGAGTCAATTACCTGGGAACCAGAACCAATGCATGGATCACTTCCCCGTAAACCATCAACAAGTTCAGTATATAGCTGTTCCTTTGGAGTTGCTGCCGGTGCACCAAAGTATGAGAACTCCACAACATCAACATCGCACCAAACACCACCTGGTCCCTGCCCAATTACAAAAGATTGTCAAGCCCAAAAGTATTGACAGGACAATTAAGACTTCAGAAAAGTCGATTCAGAGTTGGCCCGGACACCACTGTTATAGAAAGAGACAAAAAAAAGTTAGTGAATTTGCAGAACTTCAGTGCATGTTAATGTAATAGATCCCATCTCCATTGAGACATGGATTTTTGACCGCTTGGTGAAAGACTTTTATTACTTAACCATGTTCCATGAAGAAAAATAACTGTTAGCAGAATAGACACATACGGGTAATGAGAATAAAATGATAGGAAAGCCTTAATTCATTAGTTCCACCTAAGCAATAAAATCAGTTCATTAGAACTGTTTATAATAAATGCAAGTACAGGGGTTCCAACAAGACTAAACCTCAAGAAAAGCCGGTAGACATTGGACAAGGTTGAGCCATTGCCTGTGAACTTTTCTGGCAACAAAGACAAGAATAGCTGGTATGTCTGTCAAAGCACCTCGACGGATGCGAAATCCGATTGCTGTACCAAGACTAAAGCGGCGCAAGTTTTTGCTATGGAATGCCCTAATGGTCATAACTTCAAGCAATGTTGTAGCTTGCTGTCCTGTGGGAAGTCGCCCCAGGGTTTCAGGTAAAACCCCCTTTTGAAGGTTACCAAAGTAATTGGCCCGGTCCTCAGCAGCATCCAAGCGGCAAGGCCATGAGAAGTAGGCAGCATTACTCTCAGCAACCTGACAGCCTGATGCAAAGGCTTGCAGTGGTGGTGGACTTGACAAAGGCAGTTGATTGAAAAAATTTCTCTCCAAATCCAGGGCTGACTCCTCTGATTGCACAGATCCAGAGTGATTGTATCTTAAATCCAGTCTATCCATAATTTTAACTTTCCTGTCTGGTAATTCATTAAAACACCTGCTTAGCTGCAAGAGCTCCTCCTAATTCAACCTTGAAAGGAAATTTTCTACATGAAGTACAAGTTCCATTTATTCGAATAAGCAAGAAAAACACGAATAAAATAGCATAATAGTCTGACCAGAACAGAATTAACCTTACCGAATCCATACTGAGGCACCTTATAACATTCTATAAATCAAAGCAATCAATAAGCTGCACCTGGAATTTACATAAACATTAAGAAACATTAGCAAAAACAGAGACAAAAAAAAAAAAAAAACCTAAGAATATCCTACAACCGACTGAAAGAAAGCATCTTGTGCCTTCCTATAGGAAAGCAAAGATACAATAGAAAACAACAAGCAACTTTGTAAGCAATGGGAGCAACCAGGTGCACTAAAGCTCCCGGTCCGGAGAATGGCCGGACCACAAGGCTATTATACTATACACAATCTTACCCTGCATTTATACAAGAGGCTGTTTCTAATCCGTGACCTCCCGATCACATGGCATAACTTTAACGGTTACTCCAAGTCTCCCCTTCAACTTTATAAGCAATGGGGTCAAGCTGGTAGCAGACAGAATGATAAAACAGCATATCTTACACACAAGAAAGATAAAGCAACTGAACACAGTCCACACAACAAACAAAAGAGTCAATATTGAGCAGTCAAGCTAATTCAAGAAGAGAATTAAGCAAACCCCATATAAAGAAAGCAATAAAGATTGAAACTTTAGAATCAAATTGAAAAGAAATATCACCTATAAGCAAGAATGAATTGATGCCCTAAAGACAAGAGAGTTGAAGAACAAGTGCAGCAGTCCAGAGTAATCAATCAGACTAATCCAAGAAATTAGTTGAATAAACCCATTATGCCAAGTCTGCAGTAAAATCACAATCCAATGCTCTTTCTTGTGCGCGTGCCTATCATAGTCTCTTGTGGTGTAAGAGAGAGAGGGAGAGGGGGTCTGTCAGAATACAAAAGGAAAGAAACAGGAAAAATAAAGTCCAAACTAAGAAAATGAAAAAAAATCCGATCCAAATATAATTAGGTTTTAATATGAATATTATTGAATAAGAAAACTTTAAAGGGAAAGAAGACATATTCTTTTTGTCTTAATTTTTTTAATGACTTGGTTTCTGAATTAATTTTTATATATTTTAATTAAATTTATAAAATACCTATCATATTATGTCATTAGCAATAGGTATTATGAATCATCTAATATTTTTTTTTTTATTAAAATTTGAATTGAAATCTTAAATCTCAAAATTTTTCAATTTATTTTATTAATCACTAATGTAAATCTCAAGATTTTTAAATTCATTTTATTAATCACTTTAGATGCTTTCTATGTGTCTCAATTTTATGTACCATAATTAAAATTTTAACAATCAAATAAAGTTTCCTTTTGTCAGAATTTTTATATATATTTTTTTTAATATTTTAAATTATTAATTAATATAATATATAACACTTTTTACTTATTTTCAAATATATAAAATAATATTTTAAAAAGTTTAAAACTTTAATATTTAAATTTATGATCAAAATTTGAAAACTTAAATATCAAAATTCTAATAGCTCAGAGGGATTGTTATATAGTGATGCAAAAGGAACAAGTATTTGTTAATGAATTGAAGAAAAGAAAAATGTAAAAATAAAGTCTCAAAAGAAAGAAAGAAAGAAAGGATAGGTGTTTGAGTTCTCATAATATGTTAAAGAAATATTTTATTTTTAATATAAATTTAATTTTAATATAAATATAAATATAAAAAATTAAGATATTAATTTTTATTTCTGTTTTTAGCAAGTGTATCTAGTATAGCATGAATTGATGCAAAAAGTATCATTTGTTAATGAGACCTTTTTTTCCCCAAAACTCTCTTTTCTATTTTCTTCTCCACTTTTTGCTGTCACTGTCTTTCTTTCTTTATATCCTTTTTCATGTTTTTGTTGCCACTCATCATTTCAATAATCACAACACAACACAACACATTCTTTTTTTTTTAGTTTAATACACAAAATATTTTGGGTAAAAAGACTGTTTTACAAAAATTAAAATGTAAATATTTTATTTTATTTATATTTATGTGATATTATTTATTTTTATATAAATTCTTTTATAAAATAATTATTTTAAAAATTTATAATCTAAAAAATTCTCTTTAGTATTTATATGATTATAAATCACAAGGATAAAAAAAATTAAAATAATTTATTTTTAATTATAGAAAAGAGATTTTTTTCTACTGTCTAAAAAATATATCACTTAAATTGAAATATAGGAAATAGGAATTAGTGACCAATGATCTATAAGTGACACCACAACTATAATTATTGCTCAAAGACTTCCTTTGCATTTCTTTCTAGTTTAGTTGTTAGAATTTGTATGAACTTGCACATATATTTGTATTTTCTTAGTTCAATTTTAGTTATTACATTTTTTATTTTGAAAGTCAAATAAATTTATATATATATATTAAATTATTAATAATTGTGACTTATAGTATTTTTTGTTCAAATATATATACTTATTTTGAAAAACTTAAAGATCGGATGACGAAATTCATGGTCAAACTAAGTTGTTTAACTCTAGGGAAGCCAGATGTGACAACTAAAATTGAATAGAGGGAGTTTTTAAAAAAATTGTATGTTACGTGCTATTTTATCGTTAAACGGCTGACTCAAATTATTGGTGATTACTTAAGGTTTAAAGTTGATAAGTTTAAAAGACATCTCATGAAGTATGAGGGTCTTATGTATAAATATTTCATTGTAACATTTAATATAATGATGGATTGAACTAGAAATACAAAATTTGTGTTGTTATAAATATCGAGCATGACATAAAATTTTCTTTATGATATCCCTATTGTTAAAAAGAAAAAGCAGGTAGCGTCTTGATTTGAAAGACTAATAACTACAAAACTCAAAATTGTTATGAAACTCGTTAATTTAGATATGCTTTCACGTCTAATTTTTTATGTTCTAGGTTATTTAAGTACATTTCTGCACCTATTTTATGTATATCAATATTAATATTGAAAAAAAAAATTACATTTTCTAATTATCATTTTGATAGAATAGATATACAGGATAAAAATTCCGATTGATAATTACTATCAAAAGTAAAAACTGTCCTCTTTCTTGATGGGAAAACAATTCTAATCCTTGTAACACTGGGTTAAACGTCTGTGTTTTATGTATAAGATTTCATTTATTATTATTTTTGAATTTATTTAAGTTCCAAGTGTTGTTCTCTTTTGAAATTCTTTATGAAGGTCCCTCTTCTGTCTACATGAAAGAATGAATGATTAATAATTCTATTAATACTATCAAAATTTAAAATTATATATAGGAAAATATATAATTGAAGTGAATATAATTAATTTCTTGGATACCATTGTATTGATTTTTTTATTTTTTTTTTGTGGGTGTGAAATTGGGGTCCCATCCATATTTGCTCCCCAAAAGTTGCACACTCACTCATCTAATAATTCAATTCCCAACTTATCAATAAGAGAGGAATGGTGTGGGGGTCTGGTTTTGTACTCAAAAGAAAAAAAAAAAGTATAGTATTTTACTCATCAACTATATTGTAGTGTGATTCTTTTTTGCTTCTCATGTTTAGTGACAAGATTATATTCAACATTGGTTTTTTCATGGAAAAGGCAACATTTTGTTTGAGGGTGGCTCACTATCTCTCAAATTTTATATACTTTATTTCACCTTATCTAATTCTTTCTACTAAAGATAACATATTGTATCAAATAAAATTACTTCATTTCAATAATCAGAAATGAATTAATTGTTCCTATTTTTTTATGAGTAAATTTGATAAATTTTCAAAGATGAATTTAATATTTTAAAATTATAATTTAGATATTCATAAATTATACAAAAAATACTATAAGTTATAATTTTTTTTTCAATATGATTAAAAAAATAAATGTTAACATGTTGGTCAAAAATTATATCCTTTGACTTTTAAAAAAGAAAACATAACGGGTGTGTTGGAACAGAGAAAGTATACCATTATAAGTGTTAGAAAAGATCAATTTTAGATGACAAACAACTAGGGTTTACCTAAAATAATTTCCGAACGGATATATATTTAAGTTGTGGAAATCAAAAAATTCTTTCACTTTATGGTAATTTCTATTGATTAACGTAAGTCGTGGAATTCTTCTGCTTTATGATATTTTTTATCGATCAATTTATGTCGTGATTGCTGAAGATTCACTTTTGCTAAGAAGAAAATCATAAATTTCCTATTTCACACTTATTCTTTATCTACCATTTCAATTTAGTAGAGTTCCTAAATAAATGTCTAATATATTAAAGATCCCTAAAGGTGTAAAGTGAATTAAAAAAATTATAGAGTTTAAGATTTCAACGTAGATAAAAAATATTGGGCAATTTTTTTATTTGTTCTAACATTAATTAGATAAAATTACTTTACATCTATTGCTGATAAAAAATAACATATATTTAATTAAAATATGCAAAAATCAACTCAAATACTATGATCATTAAAATAAAAAAAAAAATAGTTACTTGTTGATTGGTGGCAATGCAAAAAGCACCTAATCTTTTTACAGCCTCATGAATTGTACACATGTCCATTTGATAGGCTACATCCATTATACCCCTTTACAAATAAAGTCTCCTCTATCCCTAATGGTTGCTGGTAGATCTACGTTTATTGGCAAAAATATTTTTTCAATTTCTAGAAGTTAAAATATTAAAATTAAATTTTCTTTCTCTCTCTGAA
>JBDJHY010000049.1:8458000-8470633 GCA_039654485.1 Withania somnifera | reverse complement strand
ACGGTAGTAACAAAGAATTAATAATAATTAATAATTACTATTAACAACATAATAAATGAAGAATGATGGTAAGGTAATTATCATTAATGTGGTAACAACCGTTGAGAGAATCATTCTCTATTAATGAGGCAACGACAGTTACAAAGAAAGTGGCAATAACTACTGCAGAAGTTATTCCCCCATTTACAACACCCACTAATGTAGCTTTTACAAGAACCAACTATAAAAGTCCAAACAGAGGAAAGACAAAGGTACGTTGAATATACTAGTCTAAAATATTGCTGGTATTCTCTTCCAAAGCTCTTTGCTAACTTAAGCATTGGAGAACTACCTCGGGGACCACCTTGGGCTTTATTTTGCAGGTGCTTATTCAAGAATTATTGTTCAAAATTGTAGAATAGACTTCATATTAGGATTATTGGTGGTCTTTTGAGATTAACCATTGAATGTACAGACTCTACCACAGGTTACATGGATTTAAGCCAAAGGCGCATCAAAGGAATTGGGTACCTATTTAATTAAGTTTCGTATGCGTCATTTTTAACATGGTAAATGACATTAAGAGCAATTGAAATCTAATATTAAGTAAAAGGAGGACAAATTGGAATTATTTTCATACATTAAGGATATTTTGATCCTTTGGAAACAAATATAAACAAAAATAAGCTTGTTCTAATTGCTTGTGCTATTTAATTCTCGTGGGATTAATTCATCATTTTTATTTGTACAACTAGCTAGTCTCATTGATGTTTAGACATTGCACTGGGAACAATGTTTATGGAGGAATTATATTATTTCTTGGCCACTTACAAAATAAAAAGATATTTTTTTTAAGTTTTTTTTTAATTGTAAAAATGAAGATTTCTTATGCCTAAAAAGCCAATTTTCCCAAGAATAATGATCATGAACTATATATACATGTCTCTAAGCAATACATAGCACTAATAATGTTACACATTCTTGAATACAACTTTAGAATTCTACTTATTTTCACCAACTCTACAAAAGCAACAAAAGGAAAAGTAGACACATAAGAAGGACAATTGAGTCATATAGCAAAATTGTTCATAGTGTCACTTGATCATCAATCATCATGTGCACATTCTTGGGTTGAAGTAAAAATCTCAAATGTCAAGCCAGAATCACCCAACTTCTCTTTCAAGAAATCATCAAAACTTTTAGCCAAAGAAACACTAAGATGATTAGTGCAATCTCCGACTTGTCCTTTCCTAAAACAAGAACTATATTTCACATTCATGAATTCCCCACTAGGGTCCTTGTTAACTTCCAAATTCTCTAGATATTCAAAGCTACAAATCCTTACAATTTCTTCAATCATTCCCTTTTCCTCTTCCTCTTTTGAAAAAGGGCATCCCAAAAACTCACCTATTTTCTTAACAAACAATAATGTATCCTCTTTGATATCTTCCTATTTCAAAAATAACACTTAGTTAGGGACCTTTAAACTTGCATGCCAATAGCCTAACATGTGTTCCCAAAAGGGTGAATTCCCTTGCCGCTTCTTCAATTGGTAAAGGCTCATTTTCACCCTCAAAGGATTTTCTACACAAATGTATAATCTTACTATTGGATCGTTGAATTGAACTAGGAAGAGCATCATAAGGTGTGAGTTGCAAATATTTTTGGAAAAATTATTGAACTAATTTGAGCAACTTTGTACATTAGATCAAAGTCAAAACGGATTAATTCATGAGGATTACTAGTAAGTAATTGGCTTTTGTTGGTTGAAAATTGATGAAGATCAAGATGGTTAATGATGCTAAAAATGAGAGCTTTTAACCAAGTAATACCTGATTTTAGCAAAGTTGCTAAGATTATGAAGTCATTAATATTATCATAATTTGATTGGAATTGGATTTTTTTTTTTTTTGTAAATGGAAACTAAAGGTTGAACAAATCTTGTTGGACACCAAAAGCCTTTGTAGTTGTGGAGTAAACAACCATCCCAATTCTTTGTTTGTTTCAATTTCTCAAGTAATTGATCTTCATCCTTTGGTTCATCGATAGAAGTTGTTGCAATAAATGTGGTTTCTAAATTTTCTACTAGTAATTTTGACTAGAATGGAAGGAAGATTAGTGTAATTTAACAGCAAAGTGATAAGAATACAACACCTTAAAAATAAAATAGAGCACAATAATAATTATTAGAGGAAATGGTTTTTTACTGATCACTTATTATTTGAATAGAAAAAAATATTAATATGTATAAAAATAAAATTTTCTTTTAAAAGAGACATAAAATAGAAAACGAATTTGAAAAAGAATACGGAACCAATGCCTCAATCCCAATTGTTGATGTTGTAGTCCTTTACAAATTTATAAGAAATCTGCAGTCTCAACTCTTTATAAGTTTATTTTATAGAAAATAACAAAAAAGATATATATATATATATATATATATGGAAAGATATTTTCTTATTTTCGCAAATAGTAAATTGATTATAAGAAATAATTTTTCTCGAATTTACTAATAGGATTATTTAATTAAAAAAGATAAAGACCCTCTGGACAAAAACCAATGATTGACCGGCCATTTACACTTGCTTGGAATTTAAAATATTTCTCTTTATCTTTTGTCTACACTTTCTAAAGTAAAATCTGGCCATGCTGGAGCTGGACTATGCTCCAATATGGTTTGTTTTTCCCCTTGTATACTCTCTCTTTTTGGTAATCTTGATGTGAATTTTATCAAATTTACATCTTTTTTTTTTCCTTATAAACATTTTGGTTTAGAAATATCACAATTTCACTAGCATGTATACCATTATATAATATTATAGGGTCACTGCTTGGCTACACATATAGAAAATAAAGCTAGTTTTCTTTCTTGAAACTTAGACATCCAGGCCAGTTTGATTTTACATTATAATTTTATTATAAAGAGGTTATGAAAAATAAAAAAATTTCAAAATTCTGAATTTATGAATTTCAAAGGTTAGCTTACTAGTTATCTAGATAAATTATTATATACATCAAATGGATTTCTACAAAAATAAATAAAATTTTAGTTAAATTGAAATCCGTAACTAAAAAATGTTTTAAGATATCAAATGTGTAAAATGATTATTGATTGTAAGGTTCTGATTTTTCTTGTTAAACATTTTTGGCTTTCTAAACAAGTCAAAGATTCCTTTTTATCCAACTTTTATGTGACCCTAAATATATATATGTATATCAAAATTGTTGTACATAAATAGCAAGTAGGAGGAAATATTAAAATATTAAGGATGCGTTCATTAACAGAAAATTATTTCACTTCTCTAGAAAAATATTCTAAGAAAATTAAAAATATAAAAAACATGTTCAAAATCTATTTTTTTTCATGAAAAATAGAAAATCCGATTTTACAAAATTACATTAAATTTGAAAACCTTCTAAAATTACTTTTCCAAAATTTTCCATTAAAATATGCTTCAATTTTTCATTATTCGAAACTAAAAAATTGTGTGGTTTTGAATGCATTTTCTGAATTTTTTTATAATTTTTTTTAAATTAAAAAATTTAAAAATTAAAAATGAAAAACTAAAAATAATTTTTGTTAATTAACGCGCCCTAATAATTGAAAGTCAAATTTTCTGCGGAAGATGTCATATCAAAACTGTCGATCTAACCCACCATTAAATAAATAATTCATTACGAATTTGAACTTGTCAAACTTGTGAAAGTTATATTAAATACTAGTAAATTAAAATGGAATATCAAACCCTTTTTTTTAAAAAAAAAAAAAAAAAAAGATCTCAACATCAAAAGGAGCATCATATAATTTTATTTGAAATTTATCTTCCCAAATGTCTACTTACCATGATGTAGGAGCATGACGGTATTCACCGGAAACCATCGAGAAGAAAAAAAGATAATTTTTTAGATAGCTATTGAATCCCTTGAACTTGAAGTTGGTTAAGTAATTCAAAACTATATTTTTTATTTTCAAACATCTATTAATAGACAAAAAGTTTAGTGAAGTGTCAAAATAGAGATGCGTGTAGATGTGAAGCCATAACAAAGGTACACATCCTTTATAGATAGAGTTTTTGTTGCTCCTGTACTGTATGTCGTCTTTTGTTTTGTCATTGACGTCGAGCAACTCATCTCATACACACATACTGTTTTCTTTCTTATGTATAGTAAAATGATAACAGTGGGGACTGCTGCTGATATTTTGGGACATACGTATATCTTTTGCTGTGCTTCAAGAACCCAACATGGATGCACAACTTCACTTATTCATCCTAAATGCATGCATACCATATGAACTTAAAGAGTTACTCCTGGTCTTCAGAAGTTTACCAGCCTGCTAGTCCATCACGATGTCACACAACCCGTGTTTTAGTTGATGCATATTGCACAATCCAATGCATTTCCCCATCTATGAATGTTATTGATAAATTTTACCCTCTAATATGTAGAGATCGAGTAATGTTACTACTCCCAAATATTTTAGCATTCACGTACAACATTGTCATCATACTCTTTCATGATTTCAAACATGTTATCAAATTCATCATATTATAACAACTTGTTTCTCTTCAAGACTTGTGTTTGTCATTTTTTTCTTCATCTTTAAATTCAACATTGATTTCCTATAATGGAGAAGACTATAATTACTAAAGGGGATGAGTAACAGTATATGATGCAGCAACATAGAGTCGTTTAGCTCTTCGCTTTATAGAAAATTAGTACAAGTAACATATTTCTACACGGCATAAAGCAGAGATCCATGAGCACTACAAGTAGTATCAACTCCACAAAAACACTTCTAGGATGAACAAAACAGTAAATATAGCAGACGCTCTCGTTTCAACTCCTCGCTTTAGGAAAAAAAAAAAAAAAAACAGCATAGCATACATCTCTTATTATTAGATAATTTACACTGAAAAGCCGAAGATTGAGGCAGCACAGTGCTAGCAACTCCACATTAAATCTTAAGAAGCGAACAGGATGAGCGAACTTTGAAATGCATGCCAAGATTACGTACCATTCCTACTTAGAAAACTTCTCTCGATCATGTGGAGAAGAAAAGTCGATATTTGGACCCTGGGCAATGATTCCAAACGGATTGATGGTTGGATGACTACCATAGTAATGCTTTTTGATGTGTTCCATGTTGATGGTACTGCTCATGCCAGGTAGTTGGAAAATATCTTTGGTGTAATTAAACAGATTTGGATATTCTCGAAGTAGCTTCTTATTGCACTTGAAATGGACAGCATACACCTGTAATTATCAAACACCACTTGGATCAACACATGAACATGGAAGGAAAAGGATGAATGCCCTACATCAGTTAATTTTGCCAAATTAAACTATTTGTCCCATTCTCAAGCTCCACTGTTATCTGCTACGTTTAGATGGGTTTCAGGTTGAATCTTTTTGAAATATTTGTCCCATGCTAATGCAATCATAAAATTTAATATTCACCGACAAACTTCTCAAAGCGTATTTTGAATGTTCTTTTCTACCACTTCTTTAGAAAAGAGATATTTTAGTATGTTCTCTGCATGGCAAAGTCATTAATCATACATGAGAAGAGTGATATCTTTTATCCTGTGTCAATACAACCAACAGACAAATGCAAAATCTTGTAAAGAAATAAACTAAAGGTTTCGCCCCTCCTCTCCCGCTGAGAAATTGAGAAGAATTGAAAGAGTTAAAAAGGCAACACAGCTATCAAGGAGATCATCTTAAGTTATGTTGCTCGGACTCTTCAAAAATGTCGGACGGGTGCATGTCAGATCCTTCAAAAATAGTGTATTTTTTAAGGACTGGACACGGGTGCGGCTACATTTTTGGAGAGTCCAAGCAACTTATTATCCCCTGTATGTACTATTTGCACCCTCAGTCGGTCATTTCTATTCTTATCCAGAGCTGTATTACCTATAACAATTGGCACCTTGTGGATATATTAGCTCTTGAGGGCCAAACACTAATTCCAATACAACCTATCAGCAAATAACTAAAACATAACAACAAAGCTAGTTTCACAGTCTCAGCACAATTTTATAAAACTAGTCTCTCACTTTGTTCGATATTTTCCGATCACACATTACTACTCTAGTATCAATCTTCTATTTCAATCTCCCTATAGCATGCCATTCTTTTGAAAGACCGAGCCTAGATTTCTGAATTTCAGCATATAGACACTGCAATCCCGTTTAATTTCACTTCACTTTCATCTTTATTATGGGGCCTATATTTGTAGTGTATATCTTCTATCTTACTGCTACTTGTCCTAAACATTATTCTCGAGACTAATTCTCCTTACTAGTTAGTTCCACCTTTTAATTGACGAAATAGCTAGTTTTACCAATTTAACATTATCATCTCTAAATTGCATAGCCATGAAACTTCAACTTCTATATTATTGGTTAGCTCTTCCATAACTTGGATAAAAAAGTATGGGCTCAACACATGCCCCAGGTGTAAACTAAGGGCTATGAGAAATCGATGGTTATTTTCATATGAATGATGAACCCGACAACCTAACCTAAGGATTTAAATGTTTTAATCTAACACTAAATGAAGCTCTTAATTTTTGCTTAGTTTATAAGTCAAAGGGAGCCTCTGACTTAGCTAGGTCATTTATGTAATAATGGATTTATGTCCGGAAATCTTGGGTCCTCCCTCGGTGAATGCTAGACATATGTCCTAAGGAAAGGAGATCCATTTTCAGACCAGTGTAAAGGCCTATTTTTGAATCAATTTCCAAGACATTACCATATGATTACTTGACAAATATGTCTCATTTTCTACAGCAGAATTGGAATGTGAGCAGATCCAACGGCTTTGATCATATAGTGGACTTCTGAGCGATTCAGATTTTTGGGAGGCTAAGCACTGATGTGAAATGCTCACTATTAAGGGGATGATTTCCACATTAACAAATCCCGAAGTTGCAACGGAAAGGCAGAGTTCGAAGCTTTAGTATTCAATGTCTATGAACATAAATTCAGAGGATAATTCCAAACCTCCAAATATTTAAAACTTTTATTATGTGTTCTCTTTCTGGTGGAAAGAATTGTCTGACGATTAATAATTTCATTACAGCTTACTAATTCTTTTCTTAATGTACAAGTCGACCGCCTACTATCTAGGTAATTTAAAGTACTACTGGAGTCATCTTTGATATCTTGGGTTCTCTCTCGGTGAATGAAAAACACAATTCTTAGGAAATTGAAGGTCCATTTTCAGACTGATGCAAGGGCAATACTATTTGAAGGTCTGCTTTTCGAACACCTTCGAAGATCTTAGCATGACTACTTGACAAACATCTGGCTATTCTTTCACAGATAAGTTCGCAGTGACGAGAGGATCAACTGGTTTTTTGGTAATATAATTATCGTGCACTTAAGGGAAGGTAAGTAATGATATACAACGCTACAAGGAGAAGATTGTCATATTAATAAATTTTGAAGTTGTAGGATGAAGAAGTACATGAAGCTTTAGCATTTCAAACAACTCAAGGTTAAATTTGGAATGAACTATTTATTATCTTTTTTGTAGTGTTGCTTTCCCTTCTAACATCTCGGACTAAACAGCATAGTTCAAGCCAGTTGGTCCAATGACAAAGCAGTGATAAGACAAACGGAAAGTAATGTGCATAAAACTTTAAAGCAATCTCCTTCCTAAATATCCCCTCAGAATTTCCCCTCTTGTTAATATTTCTTGTTTTTTCTAAAATAACCATGGTGTCCAGTGCCAACTTGTGTACGCCTCGACTTATTCCAAAAGGTACCTGTTACCTCCAACCAGCATAGGTACTGAGTAACTTCGTTCACCAATGCTTCGACCGATAGGAAGAAATCACCAAGCGTATTTTCCCCTTCAGGGATTTGAACCTAAGACCTCATGGTTTTCAACCCACTTTATTGACCACTAGGCCACACCCCTAGGTGCCTCCTTCGGTAATATTTCTAAGATAAAATATTTTAGTTTTGGCAGGTATAGGTCCCATAAGGGAATATTCACTTACCTCATCAAACCTAATCAGGGTGACAAACAAGCGAATATCTGCTTCAGTCACTTGATCTCCACATAAGTATCTCTGCTTGCTCAATATCTCTTCACATTTGTCCAGAGCTTCATATAATTTTTGCACTGCCTGCAAGGACACACAGCTAATCACTTTTACTCAGATAGAACTGATTGAAGACACATAAGTTCTAATATGATCTTGCAAATGGCTCCTTTGAGTTTGGCAGTCTATTTCTAAAGGCGGTAAAATTACCTCATCATAAGGCTCTTGCTTCTTTGCAAAACCACATCGATATACTCCGTTGTTTATTCCATCATATATCCATTCATTTATTTCATTGATTTGGGATTGCAAGTGAGGAGGATAAAGGTCCAAAGCTGCATTCCCAGCTATATCATTAAATTCACTATTAAACATGCGTATTATTTCTGAACTCTCGTTGTTCACGACTGTCTTGAGTTTCTTATCCCAAAGAACCTAGTAGGAAAAACCAGACCATCAATTAACAAAATACAAACATACAAAGCAAATAAATGTTAATAAAGATTCTATTAATTGATAAACAATACCGGAACTGTGTATTTCCCAGAATAGTTTGTACTTGCAAGCTCATACAGCTCCCTTATGCTTTTGGCTCCATTAACAGGATCAGGCTCAGCTCCTGGCTCCTCGGTGCTTGATGAAGCAAAAACCCATCCCATGTGCTCATCGCTGTCCTTCGTCTTCTCCCAAATAGGTTTAACAGACTGCAAGCCAAACACAAGGGGAAGATGTTGTTAGGAGTCCAAACTTAAATCCAGGATACAAGTTCATTCAACTGCTTACTGTGAAATCAATGGCTTGGTCAAGGCTTTTAATCTTCAAGTAGGCCAGGCACCTTGATGCCCATGGGCAAGCATATGATATGTAGAGGTGGTACCTCCCAGATTCCACAGGAAAACGGGAACCAGGGTCCTTTGAGATTATATTACGGAAGGTTGAAGCAGTTCGCTCAAAAGCACCCGTTGCTGACATCTCATCCAACGCAGAACGAGCCATTTGTATACTGCACTGGAAACAACCAGTAAGTTCAGAGTGTTAGTATAACCTTTCATCCTCTTTTACCAGAAGCATAATTGAACAAGACACCACACCTAAAGATGTCGTTTTTTCAACACAGCAGGTGATACCTTCACTTTAAGATTTTAGAGAAATTTAAGTGATGCAGTCAGCATATCCAATTGAATAGCATTAACATGTGCTTGATGTTCCTATTAGTACAGAGAAATATACCTACTGTGCAAAAAATACACAACACAATCAACATTTCATTAGATTAGTTAGAGCCAACTTATTGTACTTATCTTTTCTGTTTGTTCTTCCAGTAAATTGGGTAGGTTAGCAAAATTCTCTCTCATTCTTGCTCAGACACAAATACACGATTATAGTTTACATCAAGAACTTATAATCTAGAAAATCACTATAAGTTCAGAATCACAATTCTTCATAAGCTAATTTCAGTTCTCTTTACCAATCCTTTTCTCTCTGTAGAAACGAATTCGGTTTGCTGAAAAGGGTACCAAGAAATTTAAAAAAGTACACCCTTTCAGACTCTAAACAATAACCAGCTAAATTCCTGAATCGAAATCACAAATTACATCCTCTTTTACCAAAAGCCTAATTGAGCATGATACCGCATCTAAAACAGATGCCAATTTTTTCAACAAAGCACGTGAAACATTCATTAATTTTTTTTAAAAAAAGTAAATGACGCAGTCAATATATCCAATTGAATAACACTAACATATGCTCCATTTTCCTGTTAGTACAGAGAAATATACCTACTGTGCAGAAAACACATAATACTAATCGGTCTTTCATTATATAAATTTCACAACTGCTTATTGCATTTATCGTTTTTATGTGTAGCTAAATTCCTACTTATTCTTGCTCAGACATGATTCGTAGTTCATCTCATCTCATGATCTTATAATCTGGAAAACACTATAAATTCAGAATCCTAATTGCCTTTACTTATACTTTCTCTTTGTGAGTCCCTGCTCAATTTGATGTAAAGGCACTAAGAGATAAAAAATAAGTAAACCCTCTCAAACTCTAAAAGAAGAAATACATTATCAGCTAAAACTCCAACAAGAATCATGAGGAATCTTAGTAGCTCAATTGGTTGCTACCTAACTTCCACCTCGTTGGTGAGGGTTCCATGCCCACCTTGTAATTTTTTTCCCCATTTCCCGTTTCCCTACCACCAATCTTTTTAGAAGAACCAAAATCACAAGTTACACAAAAGAATACAGAAATCCTCTCTTTTTTTCATTTTCCTTGATCTCCATGCAAACCTATTTGGGACTAGTAAATCATAAACTCAATAATTTCCTTTCGGATCATGAATTAGCCATCTGTTGTTGGCTATGTGAGCTTCCACCTCAATGGTGAGAGTCCAATTTCCCACCTTGTAATCCTCTTCCCCATACCCCTTCCCCTTCCCCTTCCCCCAATTTTATTTTTTGTTTAATTTTTTTTTTGGTTAAAAAAGGAAGCAGAATCACAACTTACAGAAAAGAACATAAAAATCCTCTCTTTTTCCATTTTTCAACCTATCCGAGACTAGTAAATCGTCATCAACAACAACAACATACCCAGTGTATTCCCACACAAGTGAGCTTTGAGGAGCATAGAGTATACGCAACCCATCATCTATCTCTCCCAGTTGGAGAGACTGTTTCGGATAGACCCTGGCTCAAGACAACAATAATCTAGAAAAGGATGTAATAGAAGCACAAGAAACAGTAGGTAATACCAAAACAATATCTTAGTAACAGAGACAAGACCACTCCATCTACCCGACAACAAGCATCCCCAAACTCCAAGAACACTAGTAACCCATAAACTCAAGAATTTCCTTTAAGATCATGAATTAGCCATCTATTGTTGGCTACCTTCACTTCCACTTCATCATTTGATTTTCCACCTTGTAATCCTTTCCCCCATTTTCCTTTTTCTTCATTTTTACTTTTTTTTTAAAAAAAAAAGAAGAAGAAAGAACCAGAATCACAAGCTACACAAAAGAACAAAAAATCCTCTCTTTTTTCATTCTTATTGATCAACATACAAAACTATTTGAACTGGTAAACCATAAAACTCAAGAATTCCATTAACATCAAGAATTAGCCAGCTTGTATAAAGACTTTAAAAATCATAAAACCCTCAATACATATCATATAATATCAATTAATCAAGTATACAATGCATATAATTCACATATGGGAGCTAAGGAAGTGAAAGGAACGCAAGAAAAGAGGTTTTGGCAAAGTTTAGCAAAAGCCGACAGTTTTTGAGAATGCACAAGCTGTAGGAAAATGGGAATAACTTGAGTTTGAGAAGTTGGAAATGAGTTTTGTTTGTGGGATATTAAACTAGACACATAGAGATTTCTAAGCATATATGGCACGAATAGTGGTTCAAAACGAGGTGAAAATGGCGTAGGTGCAAAGTTGAACGAATGCAGATTTTCGGGAAAGTGTCCACACCAAAAATAATTGATCATATCTCACAAATGGGAAAAGATATTGAGGTGAAATCAACGGGAGATTAAAGTATACTTCAAAAGGTTTCTACAGTTAAAATTTCAGCCAAAACCGAGCACGTTTGGGTGGGTCGCGGCCGCTACAAAAATGAAGTAAAAACCAGTCGCGGGCGCGACCACCTGCTCGAGAACAGCAATGAAGACGGGAAAACAGGGGAAAAATCTCCAAAATCTCAATCCAACACTTAGGCAACATATCAAGGCATGAATCAACAATAAAACATGAATGAAAACACCCCCACACATGCAAGGAATCAAGCTCTAACAAACATCAAGGCAAGAGATGGCATATATGGACATATCTCCCAATTTTCATTCAAACTCCACTAATGGCAAGTCATGGATGCTTCAAGTATCAGCATATATGGTTCCATAGAATCATGAAGGAAGCTCTAGGGATCATTTTCCACAAATAAAACTCAAGGAAAACCAAGCTACAAGCATGATCACACAAAATGGCTCAAACCCTCATATAAATGTCATATATTCATATCTCATGCAAACAATGATCAATCTATGCATATGATAGCTTAAATGAAAGAGGGAATCATGCCATGGAAGAATACATACTCATATATGAAAGAAAGCAAGAGATCAAGTTGGTGGTGAGGTGAAGAAGATGATGAATAGTGCCCCATTTCTCTCCTCTCCTCAAGGGTCACGACTTGCTGCTGAAAATGGGAGGGTTTGGGAGATATTTTGCAAATGAAATTAGTTAAGGCTGATGGGGTATGATATAAGGTGTAAGTGGGTCCAAGTTTCACTTAATTTGGGCTTAAAATGAGATAGTTATGGCCTTTTTAATATAAGGGTGGCTTTCATGGCGGGATTAAGGTTCGGTTAGGTTCCGGGCAAAATTCGAGGGTTGAAATGAGATTCAAAACACATACCGAGCATACATATACATTCATAACACATAAAGGTAGCACATACTCGAATTTCATGAAATCCAGAATAAAACTCACGCGGTTTCGGCAAGAAAACATACGGGGCATGCGCATATACGTTCACATATTTGAAATTCAATTTCATTCAAATAATTATAAATTCATAAAGA
>JBDJHY010000049.1:8394477-8410486 GCA_039654485.1 Withania somnifera | reverse complement strand
TAAACAGTTTTACATCAATTATTACTCTTTTTGAGCTACTTTTTTTTTATTACGGTTTATAACACATGTATTTCATACTAGATTCACATGCGAGGTCATACCGAGAGGATTCAAGCTATGGACGACCTCAAGGTACCAAACGCGACTTTAAAGTACTTACATGGGTGCCAATTAAAGAAATCTCAGGTTTGAAAGATGACTGAAGACTTGCGACTTAATTGAAGATACCCCAAACTTGACAGTCAATTTATCACATTAGGTCATTTTTAGGCCTAATTGTAATTATTGAAAGTAGAAGTAGTATAAATACCATGTATTTTAATTTTGACATTAGTTTAGTTTGGTTTTGGAAGAATTGTGAGATTTTCAAAATTGAGTGTAGCTTAGTCTAGTTTAGATTATAGTTTGGCTGGATTCCCTATCTATCAATCTCGTAGTTACGTGTCGAATAGCTAGGAGTGAGTGTATTTATTGGTTGTTCGAAGACTATTTGTTTTAATCAATCATTAAGTTGTCGCATTCGTTAGTGTATCGTGCGTGTCGATTCAATGTTTGATTTTGAATCTGAATTAGGTTGATTGAGATTATTGTGAATTACTCGTGGATTCCATCGATTCTCGATAATTCAATTAATTTGGATCGAATTCATATATCCTTATTTTTGTATCTCGTTTATCTATACGAATCTAATTCCTTCGGACCTAGAATTATATCATGGTCAGTTTTGGGATTCGTATTAGCATCGAGCGAATTTTGGCAACTTAATCATTATCCCATAACTTGCGCAGTTAACCATAGGAAGTTCAAGGCTCAAGGTGGTATTTATAGTCCATGGTTTAGTGGATCCAATATGATATAGTTCATGGCACTTACCTTGGCAAGTTTGGGACCGCACCCAATATAAGGATATATGTTGGACCTCGTAGCCACTTGCATGAGGAATGTCAGTTATAAACCTTCCAGTAATTGAAAGAAAGTTTTGACAAAGTTTTATTTATTTACTTGGCTAAAACTATTGAGTTAGATTATTTATAACTGAGTTCTTTATACTCTTGAGTTGAAGATTTTTAAGTTAATAGTAGTCGAGACATGCTTAGTATTATCTTATTTAGAGTTCAGTATTTTTCTATGCATTGCATAGTTACGAGATATTTTGTTGCTTCATATACCATGTTTTATCCTTACTCACATATTCAGTATATTTCACGTACTGCATACTTTCTATGCTATGTTAACCCCCTATGTAGATCGTGTCAGCCTTCCAGATATTCGTGATTGATTGGATCCGCATCTTTTTAAAAGTTAGAATATTGGTGAGTCCTTATTGGATCGCGGGCCAGAAATGAAGTTTATTATTCTTTATTTTGAGTAGATCTAGACCAATAGAGTTGTTCTTTCATTTGGTATTTTGAGACTAGCTAGGGATCTTGCCCTAGCAGTCAAAAAATTTAGCGTATAGTGGACTTCATATGGATGTTGAGTTAGTATTAGATATTGATTTTCATTTATTGATTTGTTTATCTAATGACTGGTGTGAACCCCACTATTATTTATATTGATTTATCTGATATCATTTTTGCTAAGGTGTGAGTGAGTAGAGTTGTGCATGAGCCAAGGGTCTATCCAAGACTGTTAAGGCGACTTACTGGCTAAGGATATCGATCCCACCTAGGGGCTAACTCCAAGACGTGACATTAGGATTCATCTCGTCAGCCTTCTCTGAAATCTTGGTCTCCTTAAGATGTTCCACTGTCAACCTATCAAAGGATTCAAACTCTTCTTTTTATTCTTTGTGACTGTTAACATTACTATCTTCCTCTTGATCATTCTCATGATGTTGCTTTCTTTTACTACCTGCATCTTCTTTATTGATGGAACTTTCTGCATTGTTATTATCCTTGTTGCTACTATCATTCAGTTCATTCTTGTGATTTGTATTGCCTTCCTTGTTAGGAATGATTCCACTGGAGATTTCTTGCTTGTTGGATCCCTCGGCAACTTCTGATTTGTTGGTATTACTATCCATCTGACCCTGAGAGTTCTTTGGGATGTCAAACTCATGTTAAACTCACTCATTAGCTGAAATCTTTGCAGGGACCTAAACCTCATCTTTATCTGTTTTTGTGATCTCCTCATTCAATGCTGCAAATTTGTTTTCCATGTTCATCTTATCCTTCTTTTGTTGTGGGTTTCTCTTAGTCCATTTATGTATCTAGCCTCTATTTCTTTTTGTCTCCCCCCATATATCCACTTTTAATTTTTTGAATTCTTAATCCTCATTTTGCTTATTGTGTTGATTCTTGATTTGATCTTTGTTCTCTTCTTTACCCTTCTTTTCCTGTTCTCTTGTTCCTTTAGGGCAACATTCTCTAACTTTTCTTTTAGACATAATTCTGATCAAATCATAAAGCATATCCCCTCATTATGACCTTGCAGTTTACAAGTAATACAATATTTTCAGAATATAATCATACTTAATTTTGATCTATTTATCTATTACTTTTCCCGGCTTCTGCTTACGCACCCCTACACTTATTCTCTTGGAAATTCTCCCAATAAATCAACCTCTACTTTAACTCTTGCGCAACGAAGCCTTGATTGATTTGTAGTAGCTAAATCTACTTGAAGGGGTTTATCTATTACCGAGGCCAACCAGAACATTGCCTCTTTACCAAAAACAAAAAAATTTGAAGGGAGGGCTAGAAAGGACATTCAAGCCATAGTTGTTGTGGTTTTTTCCTCTGGATCAAAGAGAGGATCCCACTTGAGAGTCCTCATAGGATATGGCCACTCCTTATGAGCGATGTAAAACACTGACTTTAGGAGCAGATTCACATAGTCCTCCAAAAAGGATGCCCTAATTAGAATATATTTATTACTCAGTAGCCCAATTTTGCATTCACCTTTGAGCTCACATTTTTTAGGAATTGTGGATCTAAGGTCTTAAATTTCAGGTCATCCTTATGAAAATTTACGCATTATTGGGTATTGTAAGTGTTCTCTCACAATCATCTGTGCTACTTCCTCTTCTTTCCAGGTCACCCTGGGCTCCCATATAAACACATATTGGGTTTGAGGTTTAATAGTTTAAAGCTAATTTCCTACTATTATAATGCTCCAACAAAATTCAGAGGGTAGCGAAGATGGGCAGCCTCCAAGGATGGAGGTTGCGCGACAAGCATGATGATCATGCCTCCGGAAAGTGTAACCAAATTTAAGTAAATTCGGTACGGCTAGGGTTTATTCTTTGAGAACGATCATATATAATTCTTTTATTTGAATGTGACGAGTAAATATTTATTATCTTTTTTCAGGCTTATATCAGACATAAATTTAATTTTTAAGTGATTTAATAAGATAATATCATTTTAGTTCAACTGTCATTTTCTAATAGGATATATATTTAAAATAGATATTTTTTTTCAGCAAATAAAGAAAAAATTATTATTTACTTAGAATATCGTCTTTATAGTTCAAGTAGTTATATAACTTATTAATAGTTAAATTTAAATTTTTAAAATACAATTTATAAAATAAATTTAGTAAAATAAATTTTTAATAAATATTTTCTTTTAAGTCAACATGTATCAAGTAAAAGAAAAATTGAAAGAAAACCTATGAACTTCATAAAATTTTACATTTGTGAGGTGTAAACATGACTCAAACATACCATCTCATGCTTAATTAAGTATACACTTGGCAACTTATAATCTAATCAGCATCGGCCGATAATTTACCATACATAGTCAAACACATTGTAAACATTACAATTAAGCCCGCGGTGACACAGACCATCTTCCGCTGGTTACTTAAATAATGAGACACTGACCTAGTTAGGTACGTGCAATGACTTGTTTAATTCACTTGTCATTTTTATATAATATTGATTCCATATCCGATGAAATTTTAAAACTAACAAATCTAAATAGGATGACTGAACTTTCTGTAGATATTTTACAATAGAATTGAAAAAAAAAAAAACTCTAATAATCACTTATTAGGACTCTTGGAAGAAAAAAGGCTTTGGCAGGATATCTGACGGAGATCAACAAGTAAAAACATGTTACTATGCGGAACAAAATGAAGGAAGCAGATACCAAATTTACACAAGGGGTGAATTTGTTCATTTGCATAACAAAATACAACTTCCATGCAAAACTTTGAGGTGCAGATCTATAAAAAATCTGAAAACATTTATAGGCTACATGATTTTAGTATACAATCACAATGCTGCCTTGTTCAGTTTCGTCATCATCATATACCAAGCTTCAGTCTACGCAAAAGCCCCTTGAGTTGGCATGCTGGAAAACTTGATGAACTCGATCATTTTGCTGTAAACATAGATATGTATTAGAGAACAGGCTGAAGTTGGCTCGAATCTGAATTCCCTGTTTTAACAAGTTGGTGATTCAAATCACTCCCACAGTTGTTTTCATCAAATGCTGGACGCACAAGCTTTCTACGCTTGAGTGGCTTATCAGCTGAATCATTAGCCACTGCAGTTTGAGAACTGTTACCCTGTGCATTCTGAAGGACCATGTGTTCATTAGCATTTGTCTTTTCTTCTTCATTTGATTTAGCATTAGTCTGTTCTGAAACTCGATTTGTCTCCCTTCTTCGCTTGAAATCTACCATTCTGGTCTCTGCAAGAACATGGTTTGTGGTTTCTTCAAGAACTTCATTTCCACTTCCTCTGAGAACTCTCATCATTGATTCACCAAGCTGCTCCGTGTCATTCTTGACAACTGCAGCATGTTTTCCTGACCTATTAGTTTCACCAAATCCAACTTTTCGAATAAATGGCTTCCGACTCAATGGCTTTTTTGGAACAATTTTATGATCCTTGTATAACAAGTCCATGATTTCATCAACTGTTGAGTCCATACAGTGTTCATCAAAGCTCATAGTATCAACTTCTTGTTCTCTTAGCTTTTGTACCTTAGGAGCCAAAGATAAGCGACTAAAAACACTTCTTCGGGAATTTCTTGTATCAGAATGTACAACATTAGTTAAGATATTGTTCTCATAATCATCATTATCCATGTCTGCTCCAGGCCTGTTGGCATGGTCAAGATTTGTCAAAATCTTTCCTTGGAGTAACCAACTAGTATTAGGAGAGCGAGATCTTCTTCCAACATGAGGTGCACCACTCCCTTGCCATATAACAAGCTCATCTCCTAGTTCCTCATCAGCACATTGATAATTACAAGAAAGAGAGTTTCTAGCAATTGAACCAAGGGCAGCTTGAGATGTAAATCTCCAAGTTTCACCCTCGTTGATATCATCCCTAGTTAAATGTGGAGCAATAGCTGACCTTGAAACAAAACCAGTTCTACAACCAAAAGAACCAGATCTATTTGGTTCGATTGCCCCGGAAATTCCAAGGTTTACAGGTGGATTGTTGAGCCCATTGTGCAATCGAAGCAGAACCATTTTTCCACCTTCAGAAGCTGATTCCAAACCCCTCTTTGTAAATTCTGGATGGGAATATGAAGAAGATATCAATTTAGACGAAGCAAACTTATTTTCTCTATAAACATTTGAAAGTGGCCTTTGCACAAAGTTTGAGCCCTGTTCAACTTCAAAAGTCTCAGTATGTCCATAACAAGAGCTGGGGATGTCATGCTTATATGGCATGACTCTTGTAATTGTTGCATCATGGAATTTAGAGCAAGAGGGACCAAGATTTTGTGCTTCTGTTGACCGAGGAGATTCTGTTTCAGCAAGAATATTGGCAGAGTACTCTGAAGTCCTTTTCATCATTGGAGAGTAAGCAGTGCAATCAGCCGCAGTGAGAGGCCTCTGAAAGTTTTCTGTAACAGGGACCAAGCCAGAAAAATCATTCATTGGATAAGTACCAACTTCAGCCATTTGTTTACCTACATCTCCGGCATAGGCGGAGTTCCCATTTGAAGCAGCTGGGATAAGAAAGCTGTCAACACATTTTGCATTTGCTCCTTTACGCCTAGCAAGGAAGCATACATCATCATCATTAGCCTCTGGAGGATCGAATTCTCTTCTGAGACCAGTACGAAACTTAGATTCATTTCTGCTTATCTCTCTTCTGAATAATCTGCCATCTTTACGCATTCCTTTTTTATTGTACGGTGAGTTCACAAAGCGTTCAGACACAATTGTAGAATTAACATCAGGGTCCAAATGGCTCCTTTTTTCTACTTCATCATCCAAGGATCGCTGCCAATTATCACTTACAGTTCCAATATTCCAGAAAGGATCAATTTTATTTTTCCTAGAAAGGGAAGGCTCGTGAGAATTATCCATGATATGTGCTTTATCCACACGATTGTTCCTTAAAAGACCTGTATGAGTACCAAATCTAATTCTAACACTGTCTGAAGGCTTTCCATTGTGCTCATTTGATCTGCCCAGACCAAAATTACTATCCATGTTATTTTCCTTTACCATCTGATCTCTTACAACTAAATTTGCATCATAAGCTGTTCTTCTGAAGTCAGAATCTTCCATGTAGTTGGAGATGGCAGGAGCATAACTTGTGTTGATTTTATGATAGTAGAGATGTTCAGCAGAATCAACTATGTCTGCATCCTTCTCACTAGGCTCATTTGAAAACATGTCATCATCAACTATTTTTACTCCATGGAATGACCTTGGATATCCTCTTGACAGGGAAGGTCTTAAATCAACATTAGAACGTCTGATATCAAAGCCACCACTTGTTGGATAGGATTTGTTATTGACCGTTATATGCTCTTCGTCAATTTCATTGCTCACTCCAGTTGTGAGCTTTCCTGGGTGTAACTTAGTCTTCAACTTTCTTGAACTAAACAACCTAAGAAGCCTATGAACCTGCATATTGAGAAGGAACAGTTAATAACAGAAATATTCAGCTACAAAGCTACAATATATGATCACTAAAAGCCCAATTATTGGAGAAAAATCATCAGACCTGCTCATCAGACAGACCAAAGTGGAACTTCCGTGCCGAAAAGTAGTTCTCCCCAATGGCATCGCGGAACTCATTTTCAGATAGTGGACTACAATACCAAATCGGCTCAAATTGGACCTAGGGAAGAAAACATGAAAGCAAAAAAGAAGAAAAGGAAACCAAAAACATCCTTGTATTATTCAACCTAATGGTAATTCTTCTTGAATTATAGAAATCATCATTTGACATATGCTACCTGCGCAGAAAACTGTTTCCCTGAAGACCTAAATGCATGGGGTACAATGTTTGTTCCACCATCTGAGATAGCCCGATACACTCCAAAAAGTTGTCTCTTTTCATATTCAAATAGGAACAGGACCATTCCTTTTTTGACCTCCTTCACAAAATTAGTCATGGAAGATGGAAGGCCAAAGACTTTATGTTTCAAGCAGTCTCGCTTTGTTGCAATGTTTGACATAAAAATTGCACCAAAATCAGGAGCCGGAACACTAATAAAAGCATCCTCTTTGTTGTCATACTCCATTGACAAACTATATCCTGTCACTTCAATTAAAGGCACATAATAGTAAAAACAACAAACTGTGATATGTCAAACCAGTATGGAGCTTGAGGAAAAATGACAAAAAATGTATTTTTAAGATGCAAGAGGGAAAAGAAGCTACCAAATCATATTTCCAAGAGACACAATAGGTTCAACCCTGCACCAGGACCATAAAATGACTCTTCCATGAAAAGAAGGGAACTCTATTGCGAAAAGTTCACAGTGCAATTTCAAAAGCATTGCAGACATAATGTTTCCTTCAATGTTTCCTTCCTATGCTCAATCCAAAACTCCCTTAACATCTTTGGGGTTTGGGAAATAATGTTTCCTTCCCGTGATTGTATAATTATTTTTGACAACTTTGTATTAACTAGAAATTATGTAAGAACAGAACCAATTTGTTATTTTTGAATATTACCTCCAAGTCTCATGCCCCTACTTTCTTCCTTTAATAACTGCATTAAGGTCTATCCGATCTTAATGGGTATTACAGCCAGTTTGAAGTAGTGATCTAGAAATATCAATTCTTGGTTCATGTTTAATTCATACTTTTTAATGACCGTAGTGTCCAGACGACAGCTAACTCCACAGGATACATGTCACTTCCACCGGCAAAAGGTGTTGCCGTGTTGGTATCAAGTAGTTCTGTCCACCAAGGCTAGCATAAATGGGAGAAATCACCTAGTCTTTTTTTGTTGCATTCAGTTTAGGTTCTATTAACTTAAATAATAATTATAAAGTTTAGGACTATACCCAAGAAGAAAGACACGCAAAAATTAAAATCAAAATTTGGGCAGAAACCCCCAATTTCTCACCAAATATGCAATTCAAATTTAAGAACATACCCTGAATAATCCCACAAATAGGCCTGTGGAGACTAGAATGTTCCAGGACCTTACCCCTGCGTCAGAAGGTAGAGAGACTGCTCCCCATAGACCCTCTAGTAGATCGAAAAATTATGTTGTTCGGATTGTTAAAAATATCAATGGATGCATGTTGGATTCACCGACCGAAAAGTAGTGTATTTTTTGAGGAATCCGATACGGGTGCGGCATCAAAAGTGCGCATCTAAGTCGAAAAAAGAAGCCATTCAAACTTAACAGCGAAAAAGAAAAAATCCCCAAATAATACTCAATACAAATCAATAAACTAAAATTCTCAATCAAATACTCAAAAACATCACATTAAGAAAAAAAACCTCAAATAGACAAAAAAAAAAAAAAAGGAATACTTAAAATCTCAACCTGTATATTTTTGCCAACTGTTTTCCGCCAAATTGATTACTGCAACAGATACCCCGTCGATTCTACACAGTACACTATTACACTAAAAAAAAACTCAACAAAATCATCAGATATCAAATACCAAATAATACTTGATTAAATATAAACTAAGATTTACCAAACCCCTTACCGTAAAACCTAAATTCAGCAATCGCAAATCGATTTAACTTTTTTAATAAGATTATTAAGAATGGATAAATATGGGTTGGTCTGAAATATCTAAGGAGAAAAGAAGATTATGGAGAGAGAGAAGCAAGGAATTTACCAAATGCACGAAAAAGCCGATGATTTGGGGTTCTGTGTTGGAGTACAACTAAGGAAACATATATAAACAGAGTTAAGGAAATATATATAAAAAGGGTTTTGAGACGGATGCTGGAGTTTAAAGTGTTTCGTTGATCAGGATTGAGATAGAGTATTTGAAGTATAAATTTAATAAGATGTCAAATAAAAATGGCATGGTAAATAAGCTTGGTAGTCAGGTTATTCAAAATAAAGATAGCTTTAATTATTGATGAGGATGTCACTCACGTAGGATGAATGAAGTGAAGACTCGCTTTGAGGTCTTATGTGATAAGAGCGTGCTCTTAGATTTAAAGGTAAGTGTGGTTAGATAAACTATATTGTACGAGACAGAGTGTTGGCTTGTAAACAATTCTCACATCCAAAGGATGAAAGTGGCAGAGATGATGATGTTGTGATGGATGTATGGAGTCATTAGAAGCGATAGGATCAGACATAAGGTTATTCGTGATAAGGTGAGGGTGAATTCGGTGAAAAATAAAATATGAAAAATAAAACTGAGATGGTTTGGGTATGTAATGAGGAGGGGTTCGGATGCTCCAGTGAACAGGTGTGAGAGGTTGTCCCTGGTGGTTTCAAGCGAGGTAAAAGTATACTGAAGAAGTATTGAGAGGAGGTTACTAGACATGACATCGAACTGTTACTAGATATGACATCGAACTGTTACAGCTTATGGACATCACCCATGATAGGAAGTTGTGAAAGATGCGAATTAGAGTGGTAGCTTAGGAGGTAGGAGTGAGTTCTTGTTAATAAGATGTGTGTTTTGTTTTGTTTCTCGTCTTACCGGTAGGATAGTGCATTTCTTGTAGTGTCTTGTCTCTGATATTGAATTGAAGGCCGTTGTTTAGATTGATTATTGTATTATTCTGGGTTGCGTTAATTTTTTTATTTGTTATTATTTCTAATACTTTACACTGTTTATTATTATACTAGACTGTGATTTTTATCGTGAGTAAAGAGAGTTTTGAAAACTGTAGAAGTATGAACGGCATATACTTTACCATCTCCAGACTTTACTTGGTGGGAATTTTCTAGGTATGTTGTTGTTGTAATTGTAGAATTAATGGGATTGCTAAAGATTTTTAATTAATTCTGTTGATCTTTATTTATTCACTTATTAAAAATAATACTTATTCAGTAAAAAGTCAATAGATAATTTAATTATTATATTCATTTTAATTTTATTATTAAATAATTTTTAAATTATTATATTTAAGGAGTAATGTAGTAAATTATTTTTATTTATATTAAATTAATAGTGAATAGTATTGTTAAAGATTTTTTTTTTAAAAAAAAAAGAGAATTCAAAATTTATAGGTGGACTTTTTAAAAATGTAGTACTATCCTGTTTCAGATTAATTATAAAATTTTAAATTAAAGCGTTATAAGTATGATAAATGTTTTTTTTAAAAAAGTATTTTCTTTACGAAATGATTTGATCTCTTATTTATTTTTATTGTTGAGTAAGTCAAGTAAGAGAGTAATTATATATCGTAAAATTTCATTTTAAAATTTTCAGGTCTTGCAATTAGCACTTGTTTTACTAAAACTTCAGTCAATTAATTGGACTTTTATAGTTTTTTGAATTATTGAAGGAAAATATTAAATGAGGGAAAAAGGAAATAAAGTATTGGAGGAGAATAGCAGTTATACGGAAGATTGAGAAGTGGCGTAGTGGATAAGTTATGGGTCACTTGCACTTACACCTTTGGAATTTTCATTGTCTGTTTTTTTTAAAAAAAAAAATAAATAAAAAAAATAAGGTAAAATTTTATAAATAGTTATATGCTCAAAATAATTAGGAGGGTAAGGGTCGTGATTATATTTTAGCTAATTATAAAAAATAAATAAAAAGATGCATAAAAAGTATAGTTCAAATTATATAGTTGTAAAAATTTAAAAATATCAAAACACAATTAATATTCATATAAAATTCAATAATGCATATAGAAAATAGGAAAAATCAAAATACAATTCATAATTATACAGTTGAGGGAATATTAGTTGGTGAATTGTAACTTCCAAAATTGGATACGGAATTTCATATCAAAATTAGCTATTTCATCAAGCTATAACATTTTTTATGTAATTTTTTAAAATCTTAATTATATGATGTAATTAAATATCAATGTTACCGATGTCATATAATTTTTTCATAGAATTATTATTTTACTCATTTCATGCTCTACAAGACTATAATATTAGTGGCGGTGCTATGAATTTAGCGAAAAAATGTGTAAATTTTTACTCTTAGTTATGTCAAGAATGTGCAATTTATAATGACTAGTATTTAATTTTAATTTACCACATAATTTTTTAGCAAAATATGTACATTTAATTACCTTTTGCTATAGGTGAGACGGCATAATATATAGATATGACGTAGTTTCATTTCATTTTATGTTATCTAACATTATTGAGTACGAAATATCAAAAAATTATATGTATTTTTCTGAAAATTTAGAGTGAAAATCTTTTACTGCTTTCAGTATGTCATGTAAGCATAAGGAAGCTTCTTTTATCTATCAAAGTACACAACCCATTTGGCATCTTTACTTACTTTCTCATGTTCCTAGTTCCATTGGAATTTCTTTTTTTCTCATCTTTCATAATTATATAATCACCCCTTAAATTTTTGAAGATATTTTAGTTAAATACTTAAATTAAGTGTGCTTTTGGTTCATATTTCAGCTCTTTATAAAGAATTTCATTTCTAATTTTATTATAAAAACTTATGTGTATTCTAATTCGTTTTTTAGGTAATTAAATTAATCAAAATATTAAATTCAGATACTTTTTATTTTTTTAAATTGATTTCTAATTAAAAGAGATGATATATTTTATATCGTTAGCTTAACTGTCTAATATCAAATGAAAACACACAAAAAAGAAATTCAAAATTTTAACCAAAAGCATCTAATTGAATACGTTATTAGGAGTTGAAATGTTCAATTGGAACAGAACTAAATTCAACAACAACCTATACAGTATATTCTCATAAAGTGGATCTGGAGAGATTAGAGTGTAGGCAGGTCGTACACCACCTCAGAAGTGAAGTAAAGAGACTGTTTTCGAAAGACCCCCAACTCAAGACGAAAACGGTCTAAAAAGGACATAATACAAGAATAAGGAACAATGGAAAGTAAAAAAAAAAAACATATCATAGCAAATACAGGCAATCACAAAATAGTAATACAAATAATCTATCTGAAATAACAAACTTCATCAAAACTTCAGAAACAGGACATTACAAGCAAAGCATTACGAATCCTAGCTCAGAAGACAAACAAAGCAATCCTGCTTACTAACAAGAACTAACTTCATCTTACTAATCTTCTACGCTAATACTCGCCTCCACACTTTCCTATCTAGAGGCATGTTCTCGGTAAGATGTAATTGTTCATGTAATACATAATCACCTCCCTCCAATATTTCTTCGATCTATCTCTGTCTTGCATCCATAGTACCTCCGCACTGGCCACCATGCCCCTCCCGATCACTTGTCTAAACCATCTCAACCTCGCATTGCGCATTTTGTCTTCCATTAAAATCACTCTTACCTTGTTTCTAATAACCTCATTAATTCTGGATTCTATCACTCCTATTAAACCCACGCATCAATTGGAGCATCCTCATCTCCTCCATCTTCAACATTTAGATGTGGAAGTTCTTGATTGGATATCACTCTGCCCATACAACATAACTGGTCTAACCGTCATTCTGTAAAACTTGCCTCTAAGTTTAGAAGGTAAATTCTTATCACACAAACCCCTTCAGATGCGAGCCTTCATTTCATACACACGGCACCACTACAATGGCAGACATCCTCATCAATCTTTCTATTACCTTGGATCATAGATCCAAAATACTTGAATAGCCTAGGTGTCAAGTTTCACTATCACATCACCCTCTTATGCCACCTCACTACACTTGCACTCTGAATACTCAATTTTGGTCTTGCTCAATCTAAACCCTTTAGACTTAAGGGTTTGTCTTCAAACCTCCAACTTAGCATTAACTATTCTGCGGGTTTTGTCAATCAGAACCGCAAATAGCAGACACCAAGGCATCTCGCCTTGAATTATCCGTATCAAACCATCCATCACCAAGGCAAACAAAAACAAACTAAGGGTCGATCCTGATACCACCCTATTAAATATTCTGAATTTCTTCCCATTGTTCTTGCATGAATTTTAACTCCGTCGTACACATCCTTAATCAACCTGGTATTTTAAATAAAATATTCTAACAAATCTAAATGATTGACTATACATTAAACCTCCACAAATTTTTGCTGACCCTCACATATTGCAGATACTTTGCTGCTTCTGCTATGTTGAGATAAATGAGCACAAAAGAGGTTGATGAGCAAATGGTCAATATGCAGAACAAGAGTTGTGTGATATCCCACCTACTGGACTTAAGATAGCATCCGTCTTCATTGGAAACTCGGACTTCAGCCCAGGAGATGTGAGCAAACAGTTCACTGCTGTGTTATCATTCATTACACTGTGGAGGGAATAGATGAAATAGTGAAAGTAATATGAATGATCTTGTTCCAGAGTACCAACATATCACATAGAGTGTACAAGTTTTGCTGGAGCTAAGTTGACTCAAACCTACGTAAGATAATTGCTAAACTTAGTTAAATTGTAGACTTTCTTACCTTTCTAAGTTGTATAGCTTCATTCTGAACTTGAATGCATACAGTATGAAGAATTGTTTTGTTAATATTTAATTTGATGATGAGCTTCAAATTATTTTGATCCATTTTTACTTATTATTACTAGTATTGAAATTTTGTGTAATTTTTTTTCCCGAATTTTCATATCGTTCTTACGTATCATAAAACTAATTGTTTCTAGAGAAATATCAAAATAACTTTTAATTTATAATAGATTTTTAGACGTTTTTCATATCAAGAATAAAAAATTAGTAAAAGCAAATATATTCGACAATATTGTATATGAGTAAATCTTATTTAACGATATCAAAATATTGAGATCGAAATACAATTTCTCGTTCATCTGGTGTATTGTGAAATAAAAACATTATTTGAATTAGCATTTCCAATAATTTTCAGAAACTTTAAATATCATATAATTATTAATTATATTTATGTGGGAGATTAGTTTAAAGTTTTTTGCCAATAAAATAGTTTACAAAATAATTAGACCTTGAGTATGTAAATATAACATGAAAATAATAGAATATTGTACAATAATTTAGTTGTTGTACAAGAAAAAGTAAATACTAATACTAATATAAATATCAAAATATGTCAAAACATTATTAAAAATAGAGCTCTAAATTTTTTTTAAAAAATATACCATGAAACCTAAAGCAAGAGAAATAAAGGGAGATGTATGAACTTTAAATACCATTACTTAATTTTTTTTTATTACTGATTAACATATTATAATTTATACTAGTAAGGATCCTTTTTCTTTGACGTTTTAAAATTATATGTAATAATTTAACTTATTTCTAACCATTGATTTCAGACGAGAGGGTTCTAGTCTCGTTCAAAATGTACAAAAGGTGTTGTTTTCCGTTAAATAACTTAAGGTGTTGTTTGGTTGGAGGATAGAACAGGTGAGGATATCCCATAAAGTTATTTCATAAAGTCTCTATGATTTAACTTATCACATCGTAATAGTGGGATAAAATAATCCTTGAACTAGTAGTACCTATTACCAAATGTATCCATGATAAAATAAACTCTTTGAATATTTAGAAATGTATCCATGATCAAAGCACCAGCTTGTCCAGAAGTGAGACTAGAGATATTTTAAGTCAAAATAACTAGTATTCCATTAATTTATCCTTTCAGATTATTGTGATATTAGTGTAATATATTTTTCATAGAAAGACCAGGATAGGCTTGAAGGCACAAAATGCTTAGTAACTTTTGTTTCAAAGTCAGAAATCACATCAAGAGAGTTCATAAATAGCTGCAAAGTGAAAAAAAGGAGATGAGGAAGAAGGCGAAAGGGGAGGAAAGGGCAAAATAAAGCAGAGAAAATCAAGGTTGAGTTCTTGGAAAACCCCGCAAAATGTAAGGTTGTTCATAACTTTGATATAAACATAAAGCAAATCCTTAATAGCACTTCTTTAAGCAATGATCACATAATCATTCCTGGTAACCTCAGAGGCATTATGCATTCTAGTATAAGCCAAAACAATACTAATCACCACCTGAATACAAAGGTTTTGATGCAATTTCTCAGCCCATGCTAGAAGAAAAAGCTCCTATTACAGCATTAAAATGTTCCAAAATATTACTTGGGTGGCACTACATTGTCGGATCATTAGCAAGATGAAGTTACAAACTGGCCAGGAAAGAGTTCCGACAGTTACTGAACTGAATCAGCCGCAGGGGCTGCATGATGGTTTACAACCAAAGGAGGACGTAGAGCTTTGTGATTAGCTAGTTTCTTTCTCCTTACGTGCCTTGAACATCTCTTCTGTCTCAATGACAACCAATCTTTTCACCTAAATCAAAATGAAAGATACAAAAATATTAGTCTCCATATGGTAACTACAAAAGTTGTATAAACCAGACTAGATGAAGGCAAGCCACTAACTAAACCTGCTGAAGGATTCCCCTAACAGTTGGTGTGTTCCATCGCATTACAGTCCGGTTGCATTTGCGAAGACGCAATGCCTCAAGGGTACGCCTATGGAGCCTCCTAGTGCCTGGAATACCCCTTACAAGGGTTATGTATAGATTAGGGCTCCATACGACAGGAGCACAAGCTTTAAAAGCGTTGTAAGCACTCATGTCTTCCTGCTTTACTGCTTCTGCTATCCTGAAGCAGAACAGAAAAGAAACTTTTCCTTCAAAAGCACTGCCAAAAATTCTTATGAAAACAACTTTTAAAATGAAAATAGAAAAAATAAATTCTATTTTTTTTTTATCACTTTTAAAATTATCTCACCTTCACCCCT
>JBDJHY010000049.1:8370642-8380673 GCA_039654485.1 Withania somnifera | reverse complement strand
AACACCCTGCACATGTGTTTCGTATTGCACTTGCGATTTACCAATTGGAACTTGAACTGGGATTAAAAGTCACTTGGGTCAGTGCTCCTATCATAAGGCTTTATCACGGGTGATTTCAAACCCTTAGGTAAGGAAGTGTTTATTATTTCTCTTGAGAAAGGGGTAATTATGTCCCTCGCCTCATCGATTCCTAGAATTCTATCCAATTTACTTTTGATAAAAAGAATTTAGGGAGTTTTGCTGGGGCCAACTCCCTCACTATAATCTTGGAGAAGGCTTCGATCTTTACGATGGCTGCATTTTTTATGTCATCCACCCGACTGTGCTTGTTTTTGTCTTTTGTGATGAGGATTCTCATCACTAGAACGGGAGTAGGTTGATTCTGTTGAACTTTGAGCCAGTTCCTTCTCCTAGTCTTGATTTCGTTCTTGATTGAGTTGTGTATCCTCATGGGATCTCATCTCGGGATGGTCGTTGCACTATTACTGAAACAGAGTCTGGTGCTCCTGGGCGAACCTTTCTACTGTAATTAGCTGAACGTTTGTTATTGTCCGGTCCTGGTCATCTTGTCGGCTTGTATAGTGGGTGGGCACTTGGGTTACTTGTGCCCTACCTCGGCCTCTACCACCTCATCCAAAACCACCACGCTCCATGGTCTTGCCACCACGTCTGCCCCTCGTGCGCTTTTATTCCTTGTGTTAGCCATCTCTTCAAAATTTTTGAACTTTAATATTTTAAAACAAGAATCTATAGCTATCGATCCCCACAGACGGCACCAATTGATGAATTCCAAAAGATCACCAATAAAACCTTATTATAAAATTTACCTTATTGCAAAAGACAACAACAATGGATCTGGAATAAGTGCTTGCAAAACAGAGCTCAGGGTGGTACCCGGGGTAATTCTCCAATGCTTAAGTTAGTGACAAGCTTTGGGAGAGAATATCAATTGTAATTTGAGAATAGTATATTATGCGTACCTTTTCCTCTCTCCTGTTTGGGCTTTTATAGCTGACTCTTGTAACAACCACTTTAGTGGACACTGTAAATAGGGACTAACCTCCGCAGTGGTTATTGCCACTTTCTTTGTAACTATCGTTGCCTCATTAGTGGGTAGGGAATAATTCCCTCAACGTTGTTGCTACATTAATGAAAAATATTTTACCGTTACTCTAAATTTATTATGATAATTATGGTATTAATAGTAATTATTAATTACTATTAATCCCTTGTTACTACCGTTATTCTACAAGAACTATTTTTGGAAACCTTAACCCCCAATTAAAAAAAGCAATTCTTGATATATAAATCCACTTTAAAAGAAACCTTAGCCACCTTAGAATTCTCAAAATTTCTCTCTAATAAGATCCATATATAGATAGCGGAATTAGGGTTTGGGAGGATGAAATTGCCAGGAAAAACAAGGACATGTGGCACATCCGAAGCACCACAAATAACATCCAACGGCTTAGAAAATCCGATAAGGCTTAAGAAATTCAAAATTTGAAATGGGGGTATGAACCTAACCAATCAGGGCACACCAACATTGTACGAAATCGTACGGGAGAGACGCGTTCACATTTGGAATGAAAGAGAAATCATGAAAAGAGGAGAGATTTTACCGTTTGTGAGAATTTGATAGCAAAAACTCGTTCATCTCGTACTTATAACGGAAGGGAAACGGAACAAACCGAGAGATAAGGGAGGGAGTACAATCTCCTCATTGTTGAGTGAAGGAATTTCTAGCCGTTTTAGTTGGAATTTTGGCAAAAATTCAAAGTGTTTAACGGCTTTCTCTTAGCTCATTTTGAGAGAGTACAGAGCGGTGAGAAAAAAAAGTAGGAGTTTACAGAGAGAAGGGGTACATGTGAGTGGAGGGTGTTCGTGGTGCGTGAGGGAGTAATTAAGTCCCTTTTTGGGCGTGTTTCAGTCAAACTAAATAGGTGTAAAACTGATTTTCAGACTAATTTTAGACTGGTTTAGCCCTAAACCAACTTATTTTTAATTAATTCATGAGCTTTTAGACTAAAAATAATTTGAATAAGATAGTCTTAAAAGCGTAAGATAGTAATCGACAAGCTTTGGTTTAAATAGCACGTGTTTGTAAAAATAGTTATTTTCAATAACTTTGAATTGAAATTTCAAATCAAGCTCTATTCTTTCGTAAAAATAGATACACCTCTGTTTAATACGTGGATGTATATTTGTAATTGCTTTGTTTTTCTCTCCTTTCCTATCAGCGAGTTCCGACCCTTTTGTTCGAAATTTCTTCGTTTGTACTGAACCGCTTGCAGAATCAAATCTTGTTCCCTAATTTTATGAATAAGATCCCATTTTTATTAGTTTGAATAAATAACTAAATTTTATGGAAATAACCATTTGTTAATTTCAAGTCTAGATTTTCAAAATAAGATCACATTTGTTTGAAAATTATATATACATCTGTATAAATTAGTATACTGACATATATTTGCTAGTAAGCTTTAGTGCTTAGTTAAAAAACCCAACCATTACTGAATGTACAAAAATTAGTCTATTTAAACTATTTAGAGTTAAAAGCTCGAAAATTAATTAAATATAGGATGGTAAAAATTTGATGTCAACGCCAATTACTTCTCAACACCTTAGAAGCCTCGATATCAATACAATCAACCACAAGTTAAGCTCAAAATTCGGATGTAGAACTGAAGAATATGAACTACCTAAGCAAATCTCACTCAAATCAACTAAGATTCACACGAAATTTGAGATTTGAGGTCCATGATACTTGAACTGAACGATTTTCAACCTTATTGCCTCCAATTCTTCAAAATCAATCTCAATGTCCTATCCTACTTGTACTCAACCGTCAACAATTGTGAGAATTTGAAACCAACATGGATTGACTTGAAACTTGAGATCTAGACTCCAAAAATACTACGAAATCCAAATATAGTGCCCAAATCAATAAGGAACACAAAAAATTTTGACTCATTTTTTTAATTTCCAAAAATAGAAATATAATTTTTTTTGTAACAAACCCAAGATTAGACTTCGTAGAAATGAAATTTAAACACCGCTCTGACACCAATTGATGAAATATTGATAATGACGAAGCAAAACACAAAATAAGAAGGAAGATAAAGGATAGATGAACAAAAAGAAAAGATAAATTAATTAGACATAAAATAGGCTAATTACAAGCAACCAAGGGTATATCAAACTCTAGACCTCAATTAATTAGACCTAAGAAATATGTAATTCTTATGAGACCACAAGGGAATTATAATCCCAAAATAACCTACGTTTCTCAATAAAAACCAATCAACAAGCTTCACCAAGCCCTCAATGTTTCTCTTTCTAGAGAACACTCATACAAGAGTCTTCATAGTTAATAATTATAAAAAGTTCCTTATTGAATGATAGACAACCTATTTATAGTAATCTAAATTTTATTTATTATAATTAGGTCCAAAAATGATCTAATTTGTCAATTCGACCTCTTAAGTTTTGGGTCTCTCCCAATTAAGCCCCAAGTCTTCAGTATGCTCCAAAGCGATCTCTAAAGCCTTTCATGATCATGTATTGTGCCATCCAATCTTGCATCACCCATCCCTCTTAAATTTTTTTTTATAAAAAAATAAATTAAATTTTTTTCTTTACCCCCACCCTCTACCCAGCCTCCCCTTCCAATTTTTATTTTTTACAAAAAGTTAATTTTTTGTTTTTTAAAAAAAAGTCAAAAAATTTCTATCCCTCCCTTACATCTACTATCCCGCCTAACCCCACCTTCATCATAGACCCCCCACTTCACACTCCTTGTGAACCATCACAATAATTATCACTCAACCCCTTTTTATTCATATTATTTTTTATGTTAAATGTATACAAATATTTTTTTAAAAATATTTTTTACTTGATTTAAAAAATATTTTAAAAAATGTACGGCACACCTATAATGTAGAACAAGTGAAAGTCATAAGTAATAAAAGTGAAACTTTTTTAGTATTACTTTTGGGCGCCCTATTTTAACATAAATAATTTTTGAACAAGTCAATAAATCACTCATTTATTTATTTAATTCACTTTTAACGTGTTCAAAGTCAATTCAACCTGCTATTTTCACAGCCCTTTTAGTTGCACCCTACATCAGCCATTAATTTATCCTGAAAAGTTTATTATATGCCTCGCATAATTGATAGTAAGTGCACGAGATTTCTTTTTATCTCATAAATTGACAGACGAAGATATGATATTTTTGTGTAGCCTTTTAATGCACTAATTTGTGAGTAAAAACAAAAAACTAATATTAGTTATATGAGAAACATAATAATTTTTTTTTTATTTTATCTTACTGATCTTCAGAAGTGGCATTTGGTGCAATATACGCCGAGTTAGGGGTTCAGCAATATCCAATAACTATGATTTAAATTTTATATTTTATGTTGAAAAATTATTTGATACATATAAATTAATAATTTAGAATCAAGTAATCAACTAAAATAAATTTAAAATTCTGAAGCTATAAATTTTAAATGGGCAGTGTGTGGAATGGGAGGGAGGGGGCAGTGTGTGTTTGTCTGCACGCATAGTAGAGTAGATATTTTACGAGGTACACAATTATCTTTGTAAACCGAAAACTGGTACAGAAGAAGTGAAGGCCATAGTCCTGGCTTTATCTTCATATACATTCATGTAACTCTTTCAATTTGTTTTCTCTCTGCTAGTCTCTTCTGGTGCATTTCATCCTTCTGCATTCACCAAGTTATTGTTTTTCTTTAATTTTGAACTCTACTTCATTTGTCATTCATTCGTAGTTTCTTGAGCTCTGCAGCAGGAAAAGATTACATTATTGTGTTTGGCTGGACTGAGATTATGTAAAATGAAACTAATAATTGAAAATAAGATGAAAGAAACTCAAATTGAGTAATCAAGGCACATATTCACTGAAACTAGAATTGGAATTGTTTGCTTGCTAGGCAATACTTACCACATTTGTCATTCACCTCATATACATTATCAGGTGATTGTGAGATGAAATCTTAATGCAAATTATAGTGTTGTTCTGCCTTTACTTCAACATTTCCATCTACTAACAATTTTCTTTCCTTCTTCATCTTCAAGAACCCCTCTCAATGACCAATTCGACTGGATTAGAAGTCAATGCTCATCAGAAATACACCTGAAAAAAATGTACTCCCGTCATTTCAATTTGTTTGTCTGGTTTTGATTTTGACACGGAGTTTAAGAAATTAAAGAAGATTTTATCTTGCAGTCTTAAACTAAAGATATATAGAATGTAGCAGAATGTCCTTCAATCTTGTGGTTTTAAACATGCAGTCTCACATTTGAAAGTTTAATGTGTTTGACAACCTTATAGCACTTGCTTTGGAATTAGTTTATGTTTGATGTGGAGCCACTGCATCATGTAGCAACAACAATCAGTCAGTTCAATGTGCTATCTTCTTTCTGATATCAAGCATGTGTTACTTTGTGCTGATAAATTGTAACATTCTCTATAGTATGTTCATGTGTCCTGCGATGCATTTGCAGCGTAAGACTAAGTACTTTTTCGTCTTCTGAGCTAATGTAGGTTGGTCTCTAAATGTCCATTAAATCATATCCTTTTTGAACCACGAATCAGTAAAAGTGGTGGATTCAGATGGAAAGCAAATGCCTCCGATGATGTACCCATTGAGAAGTGGAAGCAAGATAGCATTTTCATTGATAGACGCGGCAGATTTAGACACTTTGATCACAAAAAAGTTTCAAGGAAAAGATGTAGGTTTGATATATAATGGCAGTAGTTTCATACATGTGTTTCTTCTTCCTGTTGCCGAATTCATGTCTACTGTGCAGGTGGTTCTTTACGGGGAAGAGGTTGGAAATATGGATCTGGTTTTGTTGATGGTATATTCCCAGTGCTAAGCCCAATTGCTCAGCAAATGCTAAATTTTTTGAAGAAGGAAAGAGATCCAGAGAGGATTTGGTCTGCCTTGGATACTCTACGTCCCACCAATCACACCTGGGATGATTTAATAAATGTAGCAGTTCAACTTCGAATCAGCAAACAATGGGATCTGATCATACTGGTAAAGATCTTGTGTCTATCGTGCCATTTATTCATATTCTGGCTTCATTCAATTGTTTGTGTCCACATATTATCTCTTAGAAGGGGTGTTTGGCGTTTGAGCAAAGCTGTATGTCTACTCAATGCATAAGATAAGTGTGCTTATCACTATTGTGTTGTCTGATAGTGCTTTTTCCTGTTTGAAGTATCAGCTTTCATGAACAACTCAGAGTTTCACTTGATTGGGAACCAATAATTGAAATAAATAATGAATGAAGTGAGTAATTTTCAACATATGTGGATTAAGAGAAGAATAATAGAACCATTAAGCTACATTTTCATGATAAATCTAGGTCTAACCTGTTCCTAAGTAGCTTCCTTATTTCAATTCCAGCCTACAATATAATGACTAATAACTTACTAACGCCAGAAATCACTTTGCAGATGTGTGAATGGATACTGTGTAGGAGTTCCTTTCAGGCAGATGTGATTTGCTACAATTTGCTTATAGAAGCTTATGGGCAGAGTTCACTTGTTAACAAGGCAGAATCTACTTATCTAGCACTTCTTGATGCTCGATGTATCCCGACTGAAGATACTTATGCACTTCTTCTGAAATCCTATTCCAAATGTGGGATGCTAGAGAAGGCTGAAGCTATCTTCTCTGAGATGCGGAAGAATGGCCTTCCTCCAAGTATGTTTTCTTGTTTTTCTATATGCTGTTGTACATACAATAGAATCAAATGGCATCATAATCACAATGCCATGATCGTGGAAACTTATAACTTCCTCTTCTCTTCAAATGACACCTCTTTCAGATGTTCTTTTAAGCTAAAAAATAAGCACTGACTAGGTCTAAACTCTAACAATGTATACAAAAACAAGCCTATTGCTCCCCGGAACAAAATCAGTTAACATGTGTGAAACTTAAACATCTTACAAGTTGCACCAAAAAACTAAATGATATGAACATTTGTATTCTCAATCCCAACCAATTGTTGATGACTGTAGGTTTTATTTTTTTGCTAGACTAGTGAGCTGCTTTAGCAGTTCTCATAGGTGAGTGAAGAATGATTCACAATTCTGCCCACCCAAACGGAAACAGATGACTAAATAGAAGTCATTTGGATTGCCCTTAAGACTTTCAAGACCAAGTTTATGTGCCTTAAGTTTATATGCAGACCATTTACTTTTAAGACTCAGCAGAATATGATCTTTCAGCCATCTGCAGGTGCTCTTGTATATAATGCTTACATTGATGGGTTAATGAAGGGAAGGAATTCACAAAAAGCATTGGCGATCTTCGATAGGATGAAGCGTGAAAGCTGCCAACCATCTACTGATACTTATACAATGCTGATCAACTTATATGGGAAGGTAATTCAAGAAGTTAATTTGACACTGTTTGTCACTCTTTATATCGTGGTACTTATAAATAATTCCTGGTGGAATGAAGCTGATAAATTTGATTTATAGACAGTGGGCTGGTTCATGTGCTAACTTCAAGATTTCTCTGCTGATGTTGCTCCATCCATCTGTCCTTGTGTCTCAATTGATTGAATGACTTATTCATTATGCAGGAAAATAAGTCCTACATGGCGCTAAAGGTGTTCAATGAGATGAAAACTCAAAAATGTAAACCTAATATATGTACCTACACAGCTCTTGTCAATGCATTTGCGAGGGGGGGCCTCTGTGAAAAGGCTGAAGAAGTCTTTGAAGAGCTACAAGAAGCTGGGTTTGAGCCTGATGTTTACACCTATAATGCCTTGATGGAAGCTTACAGGTGAAACACCACCAATGATGTTTCGCTCTTGCCTTCCTTTTTAACTGCACTAACGTTAAGATAATCACATCAAACACATCCCTTTCCAGTATAAGCTTTAGATCATAATAGAAGAGCCAGGTTATTTTGCAATGGTCTACTTGTAGGTCTCAGTCATGACTTTGGAGTGATGTGTCTTAGAGTTGATTATTTGAAACATCAACAGGTTAACAAAAAGGAAGAGAAGAATCCTGCTAGGATGTGTAAATTTCTAGCAAGAGATTTCATTTAACTGAGTATAAAAATAAACACTTGACTATTTCATTTAGTGAGTATAAACATGAACACTTAACTATTTTCTGCTGAAGCATACACTATGCATATTTAGAATTGTCATTCTGCGATCTATAGCTTATCATGAACATTCCTAACAGTACGAATCAATAGATGTGCACATTTTTTTCCCAAAATGTACATTCTGTAGGTATGTCCAGAGTTATGTTAAAGGTTCTTATCTAAAGGACCTGAATTGATGTTCTCATCTAACAGTCGTGCAGGTTATCCTCAGGGGGCTGCAGAGATATTTTCTCTCATGCAGCATATGGGCTGTGAACCAGACAGAGCTTCATATAATATTATGGTGGATGCCTATGGAAGAGCTGGTCTCCATGAAGGTATTTTTTTCTCAATATTAAAGAGGTGTTTCTCTCGCATTTAGTAAGCAAAATAGTTTAAGCAAAACCAGAGAGTGCAATAATTGCAACGCCTAAATGCATATTCATATAGTATCCCGAATGAGGTCAAAATAAGAAGGAAGAAATGAAAAATGGAAGTTTTCAATATGAAATTAATGCCAAGAGAAAATGAATGTTCAAGAAACAAACTGCTCTCCACAGTGGGATAACAAGTTTAGTGTCCATGGTCTTGTTGAATCTATATGCATCTTACGGAAGTTTCCTTTGTTTCTGACTGACGGTATGTTTTCATTCTTCTGAAAAATATATTCTAGATGCACAAATCGTGTTTGACGAGATGAAGCGGCTGGGGATAGCTCCTACAATGAAATCTTACATGTTACTCATATCAGCCTACTCAAGAAACAGTAACGTGTCAAAGTGTGAGGAAATTGTGAATCAGATGCAGAAATCAGGGGTGAAACTAGATACCTTTCTTCTAAACAGCATGCTCAACTTGTATGGTCGTCTTGGCCAGTTTGAAAAGATGGAAGAACTCTTGACTGTCATCGAAGCTGGACCATACATAGCTGATATCAGCACCTACAATATCTTAATCAATGTATATGGACGATCAGGATTTATAGTTAAAATGGAAGAAGTTTTCCAATCGCTTCCTGCTAAAAACTTGAAACCAGATGTGGTTACTTGGACTTCCCGACTTGGAGCATACTCCAAAAAGAAACAGTACCAAAGATGCTTAGAAATCTTCGAGGAAATGATCGATGAAGGTTGCTATCCAGATGGCGGAACGGCCAGAGTTCTTCTTTCATCTTGTTCAAGTGAAGATCAGATTGAACAAGTTACAACAGTGATTAGGTCAATGCACAAGAATGTGAAGACAGTAGAGTTAGTTTGAAAGAGGTTACAGTTCTCACGACATTCCAATATTTGATGTGAATAGTGTTAGTTTTTGCATTCTTTAGAACTAGGGTGACTAAAAGAATATGAAATACCTGCAAAAAATAAAATAAAAGTTTCAACTTGATTCGAATTTATTTGGCTTGATTTTATTTAGTATATATTTTGCAACAACAATGGTTCATTTGGTTCAATATTAGGTAAAAATTGAATCAAACGGAAGCCTTGAACACCTGGTTCAATCTTAGTTGAATCAAACCAAACACCCTAGTTGAGATATCATTGTTTGCTTGAAGGACTGGATCAATGCTGGAAGAGATGAAATCGACAACCTTGTCAAAGTTAGTGAAGTGAGCCAGTATTATGAATGTATGTAATAAATACAAATCATTTCCTAATAATTTCTCAAAAAGAATAACTAGTACACAAAATTATTCATGTACCCTTACAGCTGAGCCACAATGGGCAGATAATATAGTACATTACATTCAAACACATCAAATTAATACACCGAGTGGTTGTTGATTTCATGCTATCGCTGATTCCTTCTCTCTCCAAGTTGCGAGGACCTCATCAACTCTAAACCGTTGTGTGAATGTTGATTCCACCATTGGAGTTGACG
>JBDJHY010000049.1:8354049-8366872 GCA_039654485.1 Withania somnifera | reverse complement strand
TGTCTCAGGCAATCTTTTCATTTTTAATGTGCTCTTCATAGTCCAAAAGCAGAGAAGCCTTCATTGCTGACTCGACTTCTGTTTGAATTCTGTCTTCCATTACTGCATCCAAAGTAGCAAGCTGACTCAGGATTTGAACCTTTTGCAGTCCTAAATTACCTGAAACAGTTCTACTCCATTCCTTCAATTTTCTTTTTAAGGCCTCCAATTTACTTCCCAAGATGTAATCAGGTTTACCAGTAAAAATGAAAGAACTCCACCACTCTCTAATTTGTTCCACAAAACCTTCTGTGTAGCCACCAGTTATCAAACTTGAAATGTTATTCGTTGTGTTCCCAAACTCCACATTGTAAAGCAATGGGGTTGTGGTCAGAGCACAATCTCTGCAGCTCATCCTGTTTAATTTTGCTGAAACTATCATTCCACTCCTTGGATATCAAAATCCTATTAATTCTAGAAGCCGCATTGTAGTTGTCCCCTTTAAACCAAGTGTAATTGCCCCCTTCCATTGCAGGTCCACAAGATCCATATCTTCAATAAAATCAGAGAAATCTATCATAGATGGTGTTCTCCTGTTGCAATTCCTCTTCTCCGAAAGATATCTTGTGATGTTGAAATCTCAACACACAGACCATGGTCCATCAAAAAGACATCTGATAGCACCTATTTCCTCCCACACATGCTCTCTCTCTGTTCTGCAATTTGGAGCACAGATTCCTGTTATGTGGCATTTGTAATCCTGCAGTAGCCTCAAAACTACAGGTGATAGAGTAAGACCCTATTTCCAGCACTTCCTCTCTCCAAGATCTGTTGTCCCATATCATCAATATGCTCCCACTAGTGCCACTAGCTTGCAAGAAAGCATATTTTACCCATCTTCCACCCCAAATTTCTTTCATTATTTCTTGAAGCTCCCCCTCTACTTAGATTGATGTAGACAAACAATGTCGGCCTTCCAATTAAGGATTAAGATCTTCAGAGATCTCCTCTTATCCCCATTATTCAGTCCCATAGCATTCCAAGACAACTTTTAGCTTCATGGTAAAACTTTGCCCTTTTCCCCCATCTCTTTCCCCATCGCATTTGAATTAACGTCAAAAGAAGCAAGTCTTTTCAATTCCCAAATCCCCTTGTACCTAGGCCCTTTGCTAATGGAATCACATTCCATTTTTGCAGCATGTCTGCAACTGTCAATCTGCATAAGAAGCACCAATATTAGGTCCATGAAGAGGAGACATTGGAGCTTCTTATGCAGATCCTTTCCAATTTCTTCAATTTGCTTGCCATTCTGCATGTTTGATATGGTGTTTTGTTCCTCCTGAGTTTCCAGTTCTAAATCTGCTTTATCACTGCTTTATCACTGCTTACCTCCATCACGGTTGTTTTCGGGATGCATATCAATATGTCTCCTTGGTCTGCAACTGTAATCCCCCGTTCTGCATGAACTTCCTCAGTAGCATTTCCCAGCTCCAGAAGGATATTCTGAAAAACTGGAACTTGCTCCTTCATTTCATAGCATAAAGGTTCAAGAAAAGCTCCCTCCCTTAGGCTTGATAAGTCATTTTAAATGACATTTTCTCCATCAGGCCCAAATTTCTTCTTTCTGCTGCTCCGACCCAAATAATGTCTAAAAGAGACTTGGGTCTCCACCTCCTTTGCACGTGACTGATCCCAGCTGTCATAGGGCACCCCACGTGCCTCACCTGAATATTATCAGAATATAGTAATAGTTCTTGTCCTTTCCTGTAAAAGACTGATCTATTACCTGCCGGTCCAAAGTAAAAAGGGGACCTTCGGACTCTTTGCTACACTGCCCATGCTCCGGCGACACCATCTGACTGTTTCCCCCTGCCGGCATCAAGTTCTGGAAACGATGTTTCTTCTCCACCCATATGGGGATAAAAAAAAACTATCCCGTCTCTTTCAACCGATACCTCATTAGGGCAATTTTGTCCATCACCTCGGATTTTGATTCTTGCCCACTTCAAATGGTTTTTTAAACCTGTCTCCTCCTCTGTTTCGACCCAACCTCCACAGAGTTTCCCACTTTCTGTGAAGATCCGCTGCGACCAGAGCTGTAGAGGCACTCCCATAGCTCTTATCCGAGTGGTTTTGGATTTTTTATTAGATTACTCCCATAGCTCTTATCCAAGTGGTTTTGGATTTTTTATTAGAGTTTCCATATCCTATTACCAGGTTCCACCATTGAAGAGTAAATTAGGTCTTACCCCATTTTCACTCCCTCCAAATGATTTGCTCAGCCATATTTCTGTTCGGAAATTCCAAGAGGAACATGTTGTTGTCCATTTCATAAGTGTTGGTCCCAAATGCATTTTTCTTGGAAACTGCACTCCATCTCCTGATGTATGATAAAGAGGGAGCTCTGTTTCTCCCTCTCTGAAAGAACCCACTATGCATCTCTTGAAAAATCCGGTGTCTTTTGCCCCAGGTGAGACTGTAACTAGAAGGTCTCCTTCAGTGCACGAGATTGTCGTTTCTCCGAAAGTATTTGACTTCAATTTGCTTTCCCCAGCAGCTTTGGCAAATGAAAATACCTCTTAAATAGTCTAGGCTGAACAACATTCTTCAGTTGGTAAGAGCATTGGACGAACCTCTCTACCTTAAATGCTATCTCATTCCACCCTGCATTTAAAGCTAACTACGGTACTATTATCACTGACCTTTCCAAACCATTTAAAATAAGAATGTTCATGAATCTTCCATATTCACTCTTTCCTTGTGCAGAAATTCTCAGAGGTTTTTTTCTTTTATTTCCATCTTCTGATCCCTTTCTCCTTGTCCTTGGATGCTTCCTTGAAGATGGTACAGAGACATTTCATGACATTTTCACTTGTGGAAGACCTTCTCATCATGTTTACCTTCTCTCCACCAATTCAAACCAAACATCTCTCCCACTACCCATCTAGTGATGTCAAAAGACTTGAAGCCAGAGTTGAAATATATCCTGTTTCCTCCATCAGTGGTCTTAGAAAACTGAGAATGAAAGATACGGAAAAGTGAATATATTAAGTTAAGACTGATCAGACTATTATACAGACCAGATTTTTTCCATAGTCAAAAGCCAACACGGAGACTTCAGCAGTATGCCCAGCAAGTAGTGCGATCGCTTTGCAACTATTTGAAATCAGTGATGCAGTCTTGTAATATGTTTTCTGCATATAATACTCCATGCTGCAACAAATGATTAGGAACATTAATTTCAGAGAATGGTAGCTCAAAACGTCAAACAAACAAACAGATGCAGATAATAAACCAGATTGTAAGCAACCTTTAGCCCAACAAATACACGACTTAATTTACAAGTCATCAACTCATGCATTTCCTGATCCTTAAGCAGCAGAAGTGATAGGTAACTGTTCTATGCCCTCCCCCCTCCCCCCTCCCCCCTCCCCCCTCCAACCCAAAAAAAATATATTTTTTTTAAAATTGAATCTCTTCTACTCCAGCCCCACGCCCACACCCACACCCACACCCACACCCTCCCCTAACTTTCTTTAAATTTTTTATTTCTTTTATTGAATTTCTTTATCCCGAACCCCCAGACCTCCTCTCCGAACCTATCCCTGGCACCCCAGCCCACGCCCAACCCAAAAAATTTTTTCTCACCTGTTCAAAAATAATTAAATTTTTTTATTCTTTAAAAAATTAAATTTTTTCTTATTGTCCTCTCACCCCTACCATCAACCCATCTTATACCCCTTAGCTCGTTCTTCCCCTCCACCGTCACAATATCTATCACCCAATTCCTATCTATAATCATTGTTTTGTATTTGATATATACAAATATTTTCTACTTGCCTAATGAACATAAGAAAATAAGTTAAATACAACTTATTTTCCTAGAAAATATTTTTCAAAAAAACATTTTCCTTCGTACCTAACACTCCCTTTTAAATCAAAATAACTACTATTTTGATTTATTCCTTTTCAGATTATTGTGATAACAGTGTAATATTTTTTCATAGAAAGAACAGTATAGACTTTTGAGAGAGTTGATAAACAGCAGCAAACTGAAAAGAGGAAACGGGGAAGAAGAAGATAAAAGGGGGAGAAAAGGGCAAAATAAAGCAGAAAAAATCGAGGTAGAATTCCTGGAATACACTGAAAAGGTAAGATTGTTCCTAAGTCTGACATAAACATAAAGCAATCCTTCACAGCACTTCTTTAAGCATGACCACATAATCATTCCTGGTAACCTCGGATCAACGGGCTAGAACTAGTTTTCAAATTTACGAGCTTTACTTTCCTCAAGTTACTTATTCCAAAGTACCGAGTAACGATCTAATGAACTCTCTAGATTGCTCCAGAGGCATTACGCATTCTAGTATAAGCCAAAACAATAATAAGCACGCTAAAATTGCTTGGATGCACTACATTGTCGGACCATTAGCAAGACAATCCTCTCACTGGAATTCAACAATCTACCACAGAAATTGGATTCAATACCCACCACCAAAAAAAAAAAAAACTAAACATTAAACCGATGTTTGATCCAAGGAAAATTTACATTACAAGGTTTACCTAATGTGCAGAAAATCAAAACAAACAGCAATGAAGAACTTTGTCTTCCCTCAGCAGCAAAAAACCAAGCACCACCACAGTAGTAACAACAATGAGAGCAGAGCTTAAACACTTCTGGTATTATTTTATTTTATTTTTGCTACTTTTGAATCTCCCAGCTGCTGCCCAGATTTGACAGACAAAGAAGCTATTTATAGGGTGGGTCTCAAGATTTAGGGATTACAGCCCATGTCCTCCTGTCAAAATAAGCCAAGGAGAGGCAGGATAAGTAGTAACCAATGGGTGAATCCTAGATTTCAATCTGAGATTACCCTTTTATCCCTGGCTTATATTAGCCATTAGGTGGTGCAAAAAGAATTTAGGTGGTGTTTAACTTACCATTACACTAACCCTACTTAATAAACCAAAATCATACTGCCAAAAAAGGTAATGGGTTATTGGTTTAACAATTTAGCGTTTTCTTTTACCAGGTTATCAATTCGGGACTCGAATGGCCCGCCCTTCGACAGCTCATAAACAAGTGATACCCTGCACAGGATTCCTTGAGTACATGGACACCATAGCTTCTTTACTAATCACCAAAGTATACAACCATGGTTATTCATTTTGTAGTAAGGACAGTCCAGTGATTATTCATTTCTCAGTAATAGTCCATTATATCACATGTTCTACCAAAATTATACACTCTTTCCACAACCAACACCAAAAATCAACCCATGCAATGAATTCCTTTTATTTTATAAACTTAGCCCATTGGAGTTGACATTGTGAAGATCTAATTTTTGCACCCTTTTAATTTCTCCTAAAGTTGACATATTTAGCCTGATTTTAGTTTGTTTTAATAGATTTCCCAATTTTGGTCCATCTTTTAATTGCAAAGATAGTTCCTCAAAGAAAATGTGACGAGCTTCTTAGTAGAAGAGTAGGATAGCTGGAAATTGGAAATGAATTAGATTTGCAGGGATGAATTCTGAAAAGGAAAATAAAACAGGTAATATAATTTACTATCAACACATTATTATGAGGCACTCAGAGAAATAAAATTCTCCATAGTGGGAGAAAACTGCATCAAATTAACACAAGTAAACTCATAAGTTTGAGGTTGAAGGATGCAATTGAAACTCTTCCCTTCTGAGTAGACCTTCCATAATAGTAGCCCTAATGTCACCTCGTGATTGAAAACAAAGTGTAATGATAAGTCTCCTCTCGCTAACAACTTAAACCTTTAGATGGGTCAATTAACACAATTCAACGTGTCATCAGAAGAGGAAGAGAAATGCTGGAATCGAGCCTCACTACTTCCTAAAATTATTTCACATACTTGACCAAGAAAATATGCGAGCATTACGAAGGGTCCATAGCATTGAATCTTAAAATCTAGATTTAGATTATGAAGGGTCCGACCTCTAGATCCACACTTGTATCGACACCAGCATCAAAGTTCGAGCAACTTAGCATGCTATCAATGAAAAACTCGTTGATCTCCTTACATTAGGGCCTTAGCCCTAAGGTTCTTCATCAATTATTATCTTACTTTCCCAACCTCCACATATCTTGTCTAGGTGAATTTAAGACTCTAATGGATGGAGTTGGACCTTTTCTCTACCCAATATTTACCAAAAACTGAAATTATATTTGTTTTCTGTTTTCGTAAAATTATTCATCAGGAAGTGTGCTGAGCAGCATGAGGAATGAGGTTCAAATCCCGACATTGACAAAAACACTAGGCTATCTGTTTTAGCTTTATCCGATACCTGTTAGTAGTGGGAGGTGTTTAGGCATTCCGCGGACGTGTACAACAAATTGATCGGGGCACCAAATGCCTTAGTTTATTTAAGTAATAGGTGGTTGTTGTTTAAGTAATAAGTTACTCTCATAATGTAGAACAAGTGAAAGACAATGCAAGTAGTGGAATTGAAACTCTTCATTATTTTGGGTCAATCCAATTAATTTTGGGCGAGTTCAATAAATTATTCATTTATTGATTCAGTTCATTTTAATTTGTCCAAATTCAATTCAATCTGTCGTTCATGCTCCTATTAATTGCATCCTACATCAGTAGTTAATTTATCATGAGAGATTTATTATATGTCTCACACAAGTGACACTAATTGTGTGTGATTTCTTTTTATCTCATAAACTGGCAGACCCAAATATGATATTATTGAATGTATAAACTTTTAATCCACTAATTTGTGAGACCACAAGAAAAAGTCCGACACCAACACGTCATCAAAAGTTTTATTTATCTAAACGGAGTTGGACTAGAAGGTACGATTCGATAAAATTCAATAGTCATGATTAAAATTTTGCATTTTTTATTTAACAGAAAAAACTTGAAATTCAGAACTCATAAATTTTAAATTCACCTACTACATGTGTTTGTGAGATGAACTTTTAATGCAATTTTTAGTGTTGTTCTGCCTTACTGCAACATTTCCATCTACTGACAATATGCTTTCCTTCTTCATCTTCAAGAACCCTGCTCAATGACCAATTCGACTGGATTGGAAGTCTGCTTTGTCAAAAATACATCTGAAAAGATTAACTGCTGCCGTTTCAATTTGTTTGTTTGGTTTTGATTTGGCACGGAGTTTAAGAAATGAAAAAGATATTATCTTGCGGTCCTAAACTAAAGATACGTTGAACGTATCAAAATGTCCTTCAATTTTGTGGTCTTAAATATGAAGAGTCGCATATGAATGTGTTTGACAACCTTATAGCACTTACTTAGGGATTAGTTTATGTTTGATTTGGAGCCATTGCATCATGTAGCAACAGAAATCAGTCAGTTCAATGTACTGTCTTGTTTATGATATCAAGCAAGTGTTACCTCGTGCTGATAAATTGTAACATTCTCTACTGTGTGTTCATGCATCCTGTGACGACTAAGTAGTTTTTCGTCTTCTGAGCTATTGTAGGTTGGTCTCTAAATGTCCATTGAATGATATCCTTTTTGAACCAAGAATCAGTAAAGGTAGATTCAGATGGAAAGCAAATGCCTCCAATAAGGTTCCGGTTGAGAAGTGGAAGCAAGATAGCATTTTCGTTGATAAACGTGGCAGATTTGGACACTTTGATCACAAAAAAGTTTCACGGAAAAGATGTAGGTTGTGTATAATGGCAGTAGTTTCATATATGTGTTTCTCCCTGGTGCCAAATTCATGACTACTGTGCAGGTGGTTCTTTAAGGGGCAGAGGTTGGAAATATGGATCTGCTTTTGTTGATGGTATATTCCCAGTACTAAGCCCAATTGCGCAGCAAATTCTTAATTTTGAAAACAAGGAAAGAGATCCAGAGAGGATTTGGTCTGCCTTGGATACACTACGTCCCACCAATCACACCTGAGATGATTTAATAAATACAGCAGTTCAACATCGAATCAGCAAACGATTGGATCTTATCATACTGGTAAAAATCTTGAGTCTATTGCTCCATTTTTTCATATTCTGGCTTCGTTCCATTGTCTGTGTGTCCACATATTTATCTCTCAGATTGTCATACGATAAGCATGCTGTTTGAAACATGGGATAACTCCTCAATTGTCATAGGGTAAGTTGCTATCACTAACTATCCGCCCATTCCAGCCTACAAGATGGAGCTCCATTTAAATGAGTAATACTATGTGTGAATGGATACTGTGTAGGAGTTCCTTTCAGGCAGATGTGATTTGCTACAATTTGCTTATAGAAGCTTATGGACAGAGTTCACTTGTTAAGAAGGCAGAATCTACTTATCTGGCACTTGTTGATGCTCGATGTGTCCCGACTGAAGATACTTATGCACTTCTTCTGAAATCCTATTCCAAATGTGGGATGCTAGGGAAGGCTGAAGCTGTCTTCTCTGAGATGCGGAAGGTATGTTTTCTCGTTTTTCTATTTGCTGTTGTACATACTCTACAAGCAACTGGTATCATAACCGCAGTACCATGATAGTAGAAATTCGTCAACGACTTCCTTTTTTCTTCAAATGGAACCTCATCCTCCTTTTTCTTTAAACGATTTTGTGAGCTCCTCAAAAGTAGCACCAATTCCGTGCAAACTATGTACAGTATACAAAAGAACAAACCTATTGCTCTGGAAGAAAATCAGGTAATATGCCAAAGCTAGTTACATCTTAGAATTTGCACCAAAAACTAAAAATATGAACAAATATATCTCCACTAACTTGGTGGTGACTGTAGTTGCTCTTTTTTGCTGGACTTGTGAGATGCTCTGGCTGTTTACATTTGGTGAGTGAAGAAAGCTTCACATTCTGCTCACATAAAGGGAAGCAGTTGACTAAATAGAAGTTATTTGGATTGGCCTTATGTGCAGTCCAAATACTTTAAGACAGCAGAATTTGATCTTTCAGCCATCTGCAGGTGCTCTTGTATATAATGCTTATATTGATGGGTTAATGAAGGGAAGGAATTCACGAAAGGCATTGGTAATATTAGATAGGATGAAGCGTGAAAGCTGTCAACCATCTACTGATACTTACACAACGCAGATCAATTTATACTGGAAGGTAAAACAGTAGTACCTCTTACCCTGTTTGTCTTTTTAGTTGCTGGTGTTTTAAATAATCCCTGCTGGAGTTTAAGATGAAAATTTTGATATATATACACAGTTCTTGAGCTCTAGTTCATGACTAATTGACTTCTTCTCTGCTGATGCTGCTCTGTCAGTCTGGCCTTGTGTCTCGATTTGATTGAATGACTTCATCATACTATGCAGGAGAATAATTCCTACATGGCTCTAACGGTGTTCAATGAGATGAAAACTCAGAAATGTAAACCTAATATATGTACCTACACCACTCTTGTGCATGCATTCGCAAGGGGTGGCCTATGTGAAAAGGCTGAAGAAGTCTTTGAAAAGCTACAAGCTGGGTTTGAACCTGACGTTTACACCTATAATGCCTCGATGGAAGCTTACAGGTGAACACCACTAATGTCTCACTATTGACTTCTTTTCACTGCAATAATGTTAAGATAATCACATCAAACACATCTTGCACTTCAGTACAAGCTTTAGATCATAGTAGAAGAGCCAGGTTATTTTGCAATGGCCTACTTAGTATGTCTCAGTCATGACTCCCTTCGGAGTGAGGGTTCCTAGTGTTGATTATTTGAAACATCAACAGGTTAAGAAAAGGGAGAGTCCCTCTAGATTTTGCAAACACATGACCACTTAACTATTTTCCGCAGATGCATGCCTTGGGCATATTTAGAAATGTCATTCTGCGATCTATAGCTTATCATTATCATCCCTAATTATACAAATCAATAAATGTGCGCATTATATTTTCGAACATGTACATTCTTCTGCAGGTATGTTCAGAGTTATGTTTCCCCTTCCACTAGTTCTTCTCTTAAAAATTACTTATCTAGAGGAACTGAATTGATTTTCTCGTGAAGCAGATGCAAGAAATCAGGGGTGAAACTAGATAGCATGCCCAACTTGTATGGTCTTCTGGGCCAGTTTGGAAAAATGGAACAGCTCTTGATCAATGCATATGGACGATCAGATTTATCGTGAAAATGGAATAAGTTTTCCAATCGCTTCCTGTTAAGAACCCGAAACCAGATGTGGTTACTTGGACTTCCCGACGTGGAGCATACTCCAAAAAGAAACAGTACCAAAGATGCTTAGAAATCTCTGAGGAAATGATATCCAAATGATGGAACAGCCAAAGTGCTTCTTTCGTCATGTTCAAGTGAAGATCAGATTGAACAAGTTACAACATTAATTACATCAATGCACAAGAATGTGAAGACAGTCGAGTTAGCTCGACATGGTTTACAGTTTTCATGACATTGCAATATTTGATGTGAAATTAGATGTAAAATGTAAATAGTGTTAGTTTTTGCATTCTTTAGAACTAGTCAGACTTAAGAATAGGAAATACCGGCAAAGATAATTAAAAAAATCAACTTTGTTTAGGTGAAAACCGAAACAAAGAATTCGTGAACACCTCGTTCAATCTTCAGTAAAAATCGAATCAAACCAAACAGTTGAACACCCTGCTTGAAATACCATTGTTTACTTCAAGGATCGGATCGATGCTGGTAAGTGACTCATATTCCCTTAGATGAAATCGACAACCTTTTCAAAGTTAGTTAAGAGAATGTCTCCCTTGTTTCAGTTTTTATAGGATTAATTGAAAATGGGAAAAACTCTCCTCTGGTATCTTCTTCTGTTTTTCAAAAAGGGCTCAAGCAGTGGCCTTTCCAGTATTAAGAATGTATGTGGCAATCATATTACAATGATCTTCTCGAAATGCACAACATCTGATCTAGTCTCCCAAAGTGAGGCTGGGGAGAGTATATAGTGTATGCAAACCTTAATCCTACCTCAGATTCTGATACACACTCGACTCGGGAAAAAACCGTCCAAAGCAGTCCAAAAGAAGCAACGGAAGTGAAAGCACAACAAAGCATACTAGGCATAAGCACATAAAAATTATACAACAATTGAAGTACAATAAACAGAACGCAACTGAAATCAAAGGACAAGAAACTAAGCAATACTATGACTACTAGTATGGATGGATAGCGAGACAACAAACTACTGTCTACTAGCTTTCTACCTTAAATTGGAACCTTCTATCTAAAGTTGATAAGCTAAACCTGCATTTACGTCTAATCACCTCTCCTCATTATTTATTTATTTTGCCTACCTCTACCTTACCTAAAACCATAAATATTCACTTCCCACATCCTAGTCCTCTGCCGAAGCCACTTTATATCTTCATTTCTAATCTTATCTTACACATTAAGTAGTAAACAAAATTTTTGATGTAGACCTAACAGTTGACTCATTATAAGCCACTATAGGCAGACAAACATAGTACAGTACAGTACAGTACATTCCACACAGATTGTCCCTGAAAGTTTGACAAACTGAAGACACCAAATTCACCTCAATATAATAGACCCATGGGTTGTTGATTTCATGCTATTTTGATCCTTGTCTCTCCAAGTTGCGAGGACCTCATCAGTTCTAAATCGTTGTGTGAATGTTGATTCCTCCATTGGAGTCGATGCGCCATTCGCATACTCTAGTAGACCAGTATAAGCGATCATTGCTCCATTGTCAACACAGTACCTATCATCAGTCGCAAACAACTTGCCACCCCTCTCAGAGCACATAACTTGCATCATGTGCTGCAAACGCTCGTTGCATCCTACACCACCAACAATCAACACATCTTTCTTGTCACAATGCGCCATAGCTCGTTCTGTAATCTCTACAAGCATCGCAAACAGAGTTTCCTGCAAAGAAAAACAAAGATCCGCCGGTGCACACTCATTCTTCTTCAACTTCTCCTCAGCAGTAGCTTCAATGTAACTCAATATTCCACTAAACGACACGTCCATTCCCTTAACAACATACGGAAGTTCAATAAACTTTTCCCCTTTCTTCGCAAGCTGTTCAATGTTGTACCCAGGGCTAGGATCATTGGACAATTTAAGAACCCTAGCAAACCTATCCAAACAATTACCCACCGCAATATCAATCGTTTCCCCGAAAATCCTATACCTTCCTTCACTATAAGCAATAACCTGAGTATTCCCACCACTCACGTACAACACAACCGGGTCAACTGCCCCGGTTATGACCCGACCCATTTCAATATGGGCAACACAATGGTTAACTCCAACAATAGGTTTGTTCCATAACTGTGACAGCACACGTACAACCAGTGCAGAAACCTGCAGTGGTGCACCCATTCCAGGACCCTTAGTGTAGCAAAGACAGTCGATTTCGTTAGGAGTTATTCCGGCCGTTTGTAAGGCGGATTTAACTAAGGGTAAGATGTGGTGGTGGTGGTGCTGGGCTGTTTCGCGGGGGAGAAAACCTTGGCCTGGGGGTGTTATGTAGGTGTCGCGTGGATTGGAGAGAATTGTGCCGTCGATTGATACTACTCCTACGCCGATTTTGTTGGCGGAGCCTTCGAACCCTAGGGCTATCAATCTCTTCTCCTTCATCACCGCCGCCGGAAGATTGGGGTTTAGTAGTCAAATTAGCAGTGATGCCAAAGGGTTTGGTCTCTCCGGGGATTGAACTTGTTCAATCTTGTGTGATGCGTAACACTATATTTTTTCATTTTAAAGAATACTACAAAAATTATTACTCATTTAATTAAAAATAATAGTTTCAACTATTAAATACTATTCTAAGCTTATATATAAATAATTGATGATTAATAAGGTATTATAGTAAAATATTTTTATTTAGTATTTTTCTTTAAAATATGGCAAATCAAAATATATACAAATCAATATGGATGAAA
>JBDJHY010000049.1:8324395-8336871 GCA_039654485.1 Withania somnifera | reverse complement strand
AATTCTTGCTCACATTATCATTTTCAACTACGTGATTCAAGTCAAAAATTCACATTACAATTCAAGTACATGTATTTCAACAACTTCATCAAGTATTTACATTATTTCAACTTGTTCATGTTTAGAACCAACATGATAGATAATATTAATCTCGAAGCACCCATAGCACCTCAAATCATAAGACAATTAGCAAGTAATTATTAACACTTTATATATAAACCTTAACTAGCCTTGTATTTTGAATGATCAAGCTACTCTTGTGTTTTTCCCTTTCGAATAGCCTCTAACAGTGCAAAATATAGTTACCCAAACAAGAAATACAATAAAATATTCACCAATCAACTCCCAATTTCAAATATACAAGGTTTATTCAAACTAACCCCGTCCTACGGGTCAAGATCGAAAATTGATCGTAAAATAGTGTTACCCAATCGTAAGGGGTTCTAAATATCGAGTTTTATTGAAATTATTTCATTTCACAGAAAAATTCTCAAGCTTTATCAAATTCAAGTTCATCCCTTAACTCACTGTTTTGGGGTTTAAAATCATGAAATTTCTATGAAAAATCATGTTAAAATAAAATAAAATTGATGAAAAAGTGATTAGGGAGCTTACCCAATAATTATCTTCAAGTTTCCTCTAAATTTTGTCCAAAATAAGAATTTTAGAGTGAGTTTACATGAGAAATAAAATGTGAAGTTTCTGTTCTAAAATGTTCAGGTGCACCAGGTGACCATCGCGATCGCAACAAACAATTGCCCTCCTCTCTTCCGCAACAGCAGAGGGCGCCCAGACAACAAAACAACAACAGATGACAACAATTCAAGGCTAAGAAACAAGTCTCTAGATGGACCCTCATGATTCGTTCGGAGTCCCGTAAAAAATTACATATAGAAATATATTATTTTTGACATTTCAGACTCAATGAAACTATCAAAATATAGATATGAGGTCTCCTTGCCCCGGTACCTGCTAAGGGTTCATTTTTGACTAAAATTATCAAAATGACCAAAATGCCGCAGGGGCTCATAAAAGACCTCATTTTAGGCCAAATTCCACCTCCTGAATTCAATGGAACCATCAAATTTATGATCCATTCACTCTAAGCTCAAATGTTGACCTAAATCTATCATTGCCCTTATACACTCAACTTTAGCATGTCTAACCGCGCAAACTCTCCACAGAAGGTCTAAAACAGAAAACAAAAGTGTAATTAGACCAAACTCGACATTCCAGATTTGATGGAACTGACGAATTTCTGATACGATGTCTCTAAGATCAAATGTTGATCCAAGTCAATCATTTCCCTTATAAACTTACTTTAGTTTATCTAAATGCTCAAACTCGCGACGAAAGGTTTAAAACAGGAAACGAAAGTGTAATTAGACCAAACTCGACATGCTAGAGCTGATGGAACTGACGGATTTCTGATTCGAGATCTCTAAGCTCAAATGTTGACCCAAATCAACCATTTCCCTTATAAACTCAACTTTAGCTTGTCTAAATGCTCAAACTCGCCACAGGGGTTTTTAAAAAGGTAATGAAAGTGTAATTAGACCAAACTAGACTTGCCAGAACTGATGGAACTGACGGATTTCTGATACGAGGTCCTGAACTCTAAATGAACCCTAGAGTTCCTCATTTTAACTTAAAGGCTACAAACTCAAAATCTTCCAAACACTAATCTCAACCTCATTTTATTCTCAAACGGATCATGAAATTGAACTTTTTTTTGACATACTGAGACTACCGGAGGGGTAAACTAGTTAAAATATCAAGGGGATGAAAACAATAACCTTTACGGTCATTACAGAAATAGATGTTAAATTTACGAAACTTTTCATCAATTTTAAATATATATTTTCCTTAGATTCTAATTCTTTATCGGTACGATATATCTTGTTATGATTTTTTTAGTAACCTATCATTCCTTCTAATAATGAAATATGAAAATCAATTGAAATTTTAAATTGTTTCCAGTGGTATCAAAACTCCATTATGTCTGAATATCTCATATGTCTCTCCAAGAACATAAATATCTCTAGGAAAGATTTTAAGTTCAACTTATTTTTTTTCTTTCCACCCAGACCAACCTACCGACTCGCCTTCATAGATTTACGGTAATTTGTATATCTTACCCAATGATATTCTTCTTCAGTACTATTATGGAAGAAGATCCGGGAAATATATGCACCTTTTCAGGAATGAAAAGAAAAATTAACAATGTTTTATTTTCGTTTATATTTTATAATATAAAAATATAAAGATTTTTTTCTTTATATTTTTAATTATAACATCTAAAAGAAATCTGAATATTAAATATCATTGTATATGTATAATAGCACTTCTTTGTAATAATTATTATTTTTCAAACAAATACTGGTTAGTACAGGGAGATTTGATTTTATACACATTTTTTTTTACTTTTGCGATTGTTATGTGCATGAGTTAAAATATATCTATTGCATCCTCCCAATAATTAATGTAGTCCCAATAATAAATATGAGAATATTGATAACGTGGTGACTAACAAACTTATTTCATGCAAGCATTAGCATTTACTTTTACTAATTCAATGAGTCTTTTTTTTTTTTAATTTGATGGTGTAACAACTATTTGAAGATCATTTTCAAATAACTAATGTGTTTCTAATATAATATTAATTTACTAGTGCTAAAACAAGCCAATAATAAATTATAATATGATTTTTGTAAATATTAATTACTTAGACAAAAAACTTAATATTATGTGTTCTAATCTAATATAGAACTTTGTATTATAATACATTTTCGTAATGCTAATATTTATATTAAGTATTAGTCTGCTAATAATGTAGTCATACAAAATTTAAAGCCACTTTTATTCAATGAAGCAAGTATAAGAATAAAAAATAAAAAAAGGTTCAAACTTTTAAACATATCATTTATCGATTTAAAATTTAAAATTTAAAATTTTCTTTTTAAATTCTTGTATCTTGCACAAACACAACTTTTAAATACTTTATTTACTTCATATTACGTAATACTTGTTCATTCAATATACTCCTTAAGAAAGCTTTAACAAGAAAAAAATACTAAATTAATTTTAAAATTTTAAATTTGACTATAATTTTATTTAATTATTTATTACTAAGAATAATATGAGAAGAAAATATATTTTTTAATTTATAAATAAAATAAATAAAATAAAATAAAATATTTATTTTTAATATAACAACAAAAAATCGTGGGAAGCTCGTTTCTCTGCCTGTTTTTTCCAACCTCTCTCCCTCTCTTTTTGTGCAACAGAAGAAAAAACCCAGAAAGAAAATGACTTGACAAGGCCAAAGAAGAAGAAGGGCCCTTTTCTCTTATTTTGTCTTTAACATAACCACCATAGCCAGCAAATAGAGAGTTTTTATAGTCTCCATTACTATAATTACTGTCTCTCTTAAACCCCCCTTTCAACACTTTCAAATTCTTTTCTTTTTCTTTGTTTAATAAGTAGCTCACATTACTTCTCTCTTGCCCCCTTTTGTTAATGTTGAGTGTACCCCAGATCTGAATTTTGTAAGTTGTTGAATCTTGTGCCCCATTTCAGCTACTCCATATGGTTTCTTCCTAAATCAAAACCCCTTTTCATTCTGCTACTTTTGCTGACCCTTTCAGTGTTTTTTTTTTGTAGTTCTTGAGTTGGTTTATTTTTGGACAACTGCTTTTGCCGCAATTATTCTTACTAAATCCTTTTTGACTCTCATAGTTTTTCTCTATGATATTTTCTCTTTGGCTGTATTTGGTACATTTTAGGAGAAATGATGCTGCATGTTTCAGCTTCAGTAGTCTCTAGCTAAATCCTTTTTGATTCTGCTACTTATATACTTGTTTTGTTATTGAACCAACAACAACATACTCAGTATAATTACACAATTGGGTTTTGGGGAGGCCAGACTTTCTCATAAATCCCTGCACCGAAGAAAAAATAGTCCAAAGCAGTCCAGAAAAAGAAGCAACAAAAGTAGAAGAAATAGTGGATACAATAAAATAAATATAATAGTTGAAGTACGGGAAACAACAGACAGAAATCAAAGGAAAAACTACTACAGGAGCAATACTACAACTACTAGTATGGATGGATAACAAGGCAATTCACTATTAACCTTTTATCCTAATCTGTGTTTCTTGTTGGACCATTTCATTTTCTTTGAAGCTTTAGTTTTGATTCCGTACTTAAGTTGGTATTCCCTTAAAGATACTTGCAGCTAATTTTTTCTTTGTAGAAGTAAGTTGACCATTACAGATATTTTAGCTGTATATGTTGCATTGGAGGAGAAATGTTGATGTTGGGAAGGATTTGTGTTTTTTTGTTTCTGATTCCAGTAGTTATCATAAGGGACTCTTGAACTAATTGGTTGTGGTTTAAGTTAGAATCTGTGAGAATTTATGAAGTTGTCGGTCTGCTGTGCAGTAAAGGAGTTGTACTTGGGCTGAGGGTTTCTTTGGGTGCTGACAATGACAAAACCAAGGCAGCAGTTTCAATTGGAAGATGTGTTGTCAACAGCGCCAACTGCAGTGCGCTCAAGAGAATGGGAAGGACCAGCTAGGTGGGCTGAGTACTTGGGTCCTGATATTTCTCCAACAATAGGTCCTAAGGCTTCTAGAAATGGTTGCTCTGATGGTAATGCCCATAGCTCTAGCGGGTCAACTACTAAAGGCTTGAACATGCAGTGGGTAAACCAACTCACTCAAGTAGCTGAAGGGCTGATGGCAAAAATGTATAGGTTTAATCAGATATTAGATTACCCTGATGTCAATGGACATGCATTCTCTGAAGCATTTTGGAAGGCTGGCGTGTTTCCAAATCATCCAAAAATCTGTATTTTACTATCAAAGAAGTTTCCGGAGCACCATAGCAAGTTACAACTAGAAAGAGTAAGAAAATATGGCCTCTTTTTATAGATTGTGGTTTGTTTTTTCCTGGTTGGAAGTATATTCTTTTGTTTATGTGATATATTGTGCGAATGTTACTGTAGATTGACAAATTTTCTTTGGATGCCATGAATGATGGTGCTGAAGTCCATTTGCAAAGCTTGGAACCATGGATTCAAGTAAGTCTGTTTTCTTCTTCTTTCTTTCCTCTCCAGTTCTTCGTGTGATACTTTTAGATGCAGTATAGTTGCATTTTTTCTGATGATAATACTAAAACTACAAAAGGTATTTCTGAAGCATCAAATTTATTGGTTGGGACTGAATTGTAAGGTATATTTTGAGTTAAAGGCCCATATATTGTCAAGCAATTAACTAGATTCACTACCAGGGAATATGGCACGATAAAGAAAATCAGAAGTAATGAAAGGATTGGGTCAAAGGCCCATAACTTGGTGCACACCTACAGTTCCTGTTTGTACAGAGGATTGGGTGTCTTTTGGAGAGAATTCATATTTTGTAGATATCTCTGTTTTGGTATACCTCTTCTAGACGTCCATATGGACTTGCTATATAGCGATTGTTGCATTTTTTTTCCTGAAGGCCAAGTAACAAAATGGCAGGCAATTTCTAGCAAATAGTTTTTGAGCAGCATTTAGAGTTGTTCTATTTGTTTTTAAGAAGTATTGTTTAGACATGGAAAGGAGCCATTAGTGATTGACGTTTCTTAGGAGAAAAGAGTTGATTTCAACAGAACTACTTTTCTAGTGACCAGTGGATGACTGACTTACCATCCTCTGTTATCTTGCACAACTCATAATTAGTTCATAATACTTGCACGAAATATAATAGTGTAAAAGGGAGTGGGAGAGGCATATTGGTGTGTCAATTTATCAGTAGTAAGATATCTTGCTCTTCTACTGAGGATCAGAAATGGAGGCTTCTAATTGGGTCAATCCCATATCTTGGAGCTGAGCAATACGTATAGGGTAGCTTTTGTGGGGTTTGAAAAAGTAACCTTACACTTGCTCATGAGGATAGATGAAAGAAAGGCTGCTCTGGATAAGAACGAACTAGGGAAAGCTATTACAACACAGAAGCAGGGGAATTGGGAAAATCGAGCTAAAGAATTTCCAATCTAGCCTCATTGAAGAAGTAGATGGAGTCAGAAATAGAGGAAGAGCTTTGAGTCTAACTTTTAAATGAAATAAACCTTATTACCTGGAACTTAAGCGGACTTAACTACAATTCCAGTAGGAATCTTATTAAGATTTCATTACAGAAGAGGAAAGCAGATGTCTATTTCTTTTAAGAAACTAAAATCAACAATGATATAAAGGGCATTGCTAAATGCTCTAGTGAAGCAGGTGGATGAGATGTGCATGCATTAAAGTTGGAGGAAGCAGGGGTGAGGGGTTGGGGGGAATTCCGATAATATGGGATAGCAGGGTCTGGAGCGGAACTTTGGTCTAAACAGGGCAATAATACATCACCCTGAAATTAGAGTCCGCTCAGAACCTTTTTATCATTGTTTCTGACCGGAGTTTATGCTCCTCACATTAGAAGTGAGAAACTAGACTGCTGGGAGGAAATAGCTAGCAGTTAAGGAACTATGTGGGGAACCATGGATTGGCTGTGGTGATTTCAATACTGTTAGGTATATGGATGAAAGGAGGGGCTGCAACATCATCACAAATGTTATGTACGACTTCTCTAGATGGATTCAAGACATGGAACTCCATGACCCCTCTTTGAACGGAGGAAAGTTCACACGGTTTAGGGATGGAAGTCATAGGAATGCTTGTTGGCTGGATAGGTTCTTATATTCTATGGAGTGGGTGGAGACCTTCAGGAATATCAGTCAAAGAATTCTTCCTAGAGTTGTTTCTGATCATAGCCCTATCTTACTTGAATGTGGAAATTGGGGAAGAAGAAATCTAGTTTCAAATTTGAAACTGGTGGCTTAAGGTAGAAGGGATCAGAGATCTGGTTAGAGGATGGTGTAACGACATAGTGGTCGAAGGCTGTCCAGATTTCAAGTTTTGCGCCAAGCTTAAATTATTGAAGCAGAAGCTCTAAGCCTGGAGCAAAGTCATTCTTGGGAGCATACTTATCGAAAAAACAACCTACTGCATGTGTTGGCCGAGCTTGACTTAGTTCAAGATAATAGGGTCTTGACTGAAGATGAAATGGTAGCGAGAGCCACAATTCTAGTGGAACTGGAGGTACAAACTAAAACTTAAAGAGTCAACTTGGCGGAAGAAATCGAGAATATGTGTCTGAAATATGGGGATAATAACACCGGATATTTTCAGAGTATGGCTTCTGCACACAGGAGGTACAACACTATTGATAGACCTGTGGCCCTTGGGGTGGAAATCGAAGAACCTGAAGAGATCAAAATGACTATGATAGAATTCTACAGCAATTTTTTCACAGAATCAGAACCCTGGAGACCAACCTTTGAGATGCTGGATTGTCCCACGATCTCCCAAGAGGAACAAGATTGGTTGCAGAGACCTTTCTCAGAACCAGAAGTGCGATGGTGACAAAGCACCCGGATTTGATGGTTTCACTATGCAAGTTTTCAAGGAGTGTTGGGGCATTCTGAAGGATGACCTAATGCAAACCATTCAGAACTTTCATCAAAAGGAAGTTCTTGAGAAGTCACTAAATGCCACTTTCATAGTACTCGTACCAAAGAAGGCAGGAACTGAAGAGCTTAGAGATTTCAGGTCAATCAGTCTGATAGGTGACAAGCTGGGTTGCCCAAACTTATAGCTTGTAAAGATATGGAACTTGAGCCTAACTCAACCCTAAAAGCTAGCTCATGAGGGGAGGATTGTCAAGTCTATATAAACAAACCGCAAGTCTATTCCCCAGCCAATGTATGCCTTTCACCCACTCTAACACCCCCCTTTCACGCCCAGGGCCCCACTGGAGCGTGGACCGGAAGCCCAAAAGGGAATGGACCTGACTCTGATACCATGTCAAATATAGAGACAATGGAGTAATTTCCTTGTGTTGTATTATTCCCCGAATACAAGCTATTTATAGGTGTACAAATAATTCTCATCTAAAGAAACAAAATCAAAATAAATCTAAGGAAATAAAATCAGAAAAAATCCTAAATATCTTAACTATGATTGTTCTATGGATACTATATGTAAACATGTCTATATACATTCACAACACTCCCCCTCAAGTTGGAGCGTAGATATTAATCATGCCCAACTTATTACAAAGATATTCGACCCGAGTTCTATTTAAAGCCTTTGTAAATATATCACCCAATTGCTCTCCTGTCTTTGCATAGCCAATTCAAATCATGTTCTCTTGAAGCTTCTCTCGGATAAAGTGACAGTCAACCTCAATATGTTTAGTCTTTTCATGATACACTGGATTTGAGGCAATGCACAAGGCAGCCTGATTATCACACCAAAGTTTTGCCGAAGAAAAAGGCTTCAAACCAACCTTATCTAAAAGGTGATGTATCCACAGTATTTCACATGTGAATTGAGTCATAGCTCTATACTCGGATTATGCACTAGATTGAGACACTACATTTTGTTTCTCGCTTCTCCAAGCTACCAGATTTCCACCAACAAATACATAGTAGCCAGTAGTAGATTTTCTATCCATTCTTGATCCATCCCAATCAAAATCTACAAGACATTTAACACGAGTATGTCCATAACCACTATACTTTATGCCAAGACCAGGAGCTCCCTTCAAATAGCATAAGATTTGGTCCAAGGTTGTCCAGTGTTTGATTATTGGTGCTGACATGAATTGACCAATAATACTGTCTGCATAGGCTATATCTGAATGGGTCACAATAAGGTAGTTTAGTTTCTCAACCTACCTTCTATTCTTTCCAGATCATCAAACGGATCTTCATCATCCTTAGTAACATGCACATTAGGAACCATTGGTATGGCACATGGCTTAGCTCCCAATTTTCCAGTTTCTGCAAGTAGGTCAAGTACATACTTTCTATGGGACAAGAAAATCCCTTTCTTGCTTCTTGCTTCTTGCTACTTCTACTCCCAAAAAGTATTTCAGTTGCCCCAAGTTCTTGGTATAAAACTTGGCATGTAAAAACTTGGGAGAAGAGATTACAACACAATCATCTCATGTAATAACAATATCATCAACATAGGCAACTAGAAAAATTATACCAGTCGTTGGTTGCCTGTAGAAGACTGAGCGATAACACTTGATTTTTCTCAATACAAATTCCTGAATGACAGTGCTTAGTTTTCCAAACCATGCACGAAGACTCTGTTTTAGATCATATAAAGATTTTCTCATCTGACAAACTATTCTATACTCTCTCTGAGCAACAAACCCAAATTGTTGCTCCATATATACCTCTTCATACAGATCATTATGAAGAAATGTATTCTTAATATCCAACTGATGTAGAGGTCAATGATGAGAAACAGACAATGAAATAAACAAGCGAGCAGAGGTGGGCTTGGCTACCGGGGAGAAAGTATCGAAATAATCCCTCCATAATTCTGAGCATAACCTTCAGCCACAAGTCTAGCTTTTTAAGTCTCACAATAGAGCCATCGAGATAAACTTTGAATGGAAAAAACCACTTGCATCCTACTACTTTCTTTCCTTTGGTTAAATCTATCAATGCCTAAGTATGATTTTCATCTAAAATGTATATCTCTTCAAGCATAACGTCATGACAGGTAGGATTTCAGGGCCAGTTTCACTGGTTTAGGAATAGAAACAGGGTCTAAAGAACAATCAAACATCTAGATGTAAGAGATAAATGGTCATAAGAAAAAAATTTAGCTATAGAATATGTGGATTTGCACTGACATGTACCTTTTCAAAGAGCAATAGGAAGGTCTAGATTTTCTGAAGGATCAAGTGAAGAAGGATTTGATGCCAAAGGCGTTGATATAGGAAATGTATCATTAATCTCTCACCTCCTTGAGTAAACCTGAACAATTTGAGGTCTTGCTGCCGTAAATGGAGTAAGTTCTGAAGGCAAGTTAGGAGACAACGGAACATCATTTGATTGTTTTGTTATAGAATGAGTAACTTGATAGACTAACCATTCATCTTCCTCATCCAGACTTGTCGAAACAAGAAGTATGTAGAAAAATGTTGTCGTCTTTGATGATACCACATCAATTGACACCAAATATTTATCAAGTTCATTAGAATAACACTAATACCCCTTCTAAAGGCGAGAAAAGTCCAAAAAAACACACATTAACGCCTTTGGGTCCAACTTGATAACAAATGGTCGAACATCTTGAACTTAATATATGCTTCCAAACACCTTAGGTTGACCAAAAATAATGATTTGTTTGAAAAAAAAAGGATATTATAAGCATATTACGACTCAACATAGTTGACGACATACAGTTGATCAGAAAACAAGCAATAGCGACAACATCAACCCAAAATTGCTTAGGAACCTTCATTAGGAACAACAGTACCTGAGTTGTGTCAAGTAGATGCCTATTTTTCTTTCAACAACACCATTTTAGGAAGGTGTATCAACATATGAAGGTTCGTGGAGAATACCATGTTATCTCATATACAATCTATATAATTCTGACATGCACTCTTTCGCATTATTACTCCTTAAGATGCATAATAAAGTACTGGGTTGAGTTTTTTCTTTAGTATAAAAGGAAAAAAAGTGAGTGAAGGCTTCATAATGACTCTTCATAAAATAAATACAAGTCATTCGAGAGAAATCATCCATAAAAGTAACCAAAATACGTATGTCTGGTTTTAGACTGGACATGGCCCCAAACATTAGAAAGAACTAACTCAAATGTCGACTCAACTCGCTTATTATCCCTTAGAGGTAACATTATGCGGTGACTTTTTGCAAATCAACGGAATCACTCTCCAATGAAGGAATATTTTGAAATTGACGACAAAACCTCTTCGATAAAGGTGGAGATGGATGTCCCAATTGACAATGTGCTTCGAATAGAGACATAACAGCAGAGCAAGAAACAAATTGAGGCTCAATCACCAGAAAGGTGCCCTTTTCCAATAACCTGATTTGTCACAAGATCACGAAACAAAAAATAATCGAAAAAGAAGGAGATATAACAATTAAGGTCTCTAATAACTTTACTGACAAAAATCAAGTTAAAAGCCAGTTTTGGTAGAACTAATATATATGACAGAGTAATAGATGAGTTTAATTGAACATTCCCATATCCAATACTGTTACAAGTGGATCCATCGGCTACAATGACCGGAGACACTGCATTATGTGATTGAAAACTAGAGAAAATATTAGTATTACCCGTCATTTGATTTATGGCACCTGAATCAATCACTCATTTATTGGAAGAGGCAATAAAACACGTGTAATACGAGTGGATTTTTTCAATAATATCTTATATTGAAGAATTTAACAAATCCCTGAACCGAAACCAAAAATAATTTATCAGATGATGAACTAGAAACAACAACTTGGAACCAATCAATCATTTGAAAAGTCTTAACCAAAAAGAAAAAAAAACAACCTAGTAACACAATACAAGGCTACACAATAGTTAAACTCACTACTGCAATGTGAAAATGATTTCCCAAGTAAGCTTCAAATAGCCTCCAATAAACAATATCAAGTTACAAGTTGGTCAAGAATATATTCAACTCACTACTACAGTTGTACTCAACTTCTAGAATCAAAAGGCAATTAGCAATAAATAGAGAAGTCTCAAACCTGTCAAAAAAGGGTGCACAAATCTGTTTGGAGGGTATTCTCGAAAAAATAGTCCAATAATTAGGGAACCACCACAAGTTGGCCAGAAATTCTATCCAACGTTGGAACAAAAGGTGGGACCACGATCAGTCCATTCACGTGCCTCCACGTGCGTTGTGAACTAGGCCGTCTCCGGTAACTTTACTGGCGTGTGATCCTCATGCGCTTCTTCTCTGGAGACCGACTTTTAGGGTTTTGTAGATCGGGAGAAGGCGGTCCTCCCTAGGTTGATGGAGGAACCAACATTAGAAAAATTCCTAAATATCTCTATCTATGATTAGGTTATGTTTACTGTATGTAAACATTTTTATGTACATTTTGCAATAATAATGATACAAGATAGAAAAAAGAAGTTTATTAAAAAAAATGTAAGAAACAACAACAATAAGTTCAATATAGAAAAGAAAAAAAATAGAACAACATGAGACTCCACATTAAGAGATGCACTCAAAGCTTTTCAAAAAAGAAGTTGACTTTGTTTTTATCCATGAGTGTCAGTGGCGGAACCAGGATTTTTCCTAAGGTCATTCAAAATCTAAAAAAGTAAACATATAAAGAAGTTGAAGGGGTTCAATATCTGCTATATATACATAGATTTTTTTTAAATAAATATAAACAATATAATTTTTTGCCGAAGGGGGTTCGAACCCCCCGGGATCTTACCGGCTCCGCTCCTGTTAAGTGTCACCATAAAGAAACAATCAAGTATAAGATATGAGTTCACAAGTTTATTCAGGGAACTTTCATAAAAACAAAAAAGAAATAAGGGAGAGTCAAACCGTATATCACAATTCTTCTCCTTCCAATGACACTAA
>JBDJHY010000049.1:8280057-8290300 GCA_039654485.1 Withania somnifera | reverse complement strand
CTGATGAGCTTCATAGCGATGACAACCAGAAAACCCTGGATATAACAACAGACAATATCAAAATTCTCTTTAGTTGTGAAAAATCAAGTGAGGATTTAAATGGATCACAGTGAATAGACTATTAGCTTAGGCAAGGAATCAAAACGAAGACATACCATAATAAACCCCATCCACCTCAAGCACATCAATCTGCATAAGAGATAGGACCGTATGAACTAAGGCAAAACTTCTAATGGTAATTACTTTAACCATGCATATAAGAGAAGGGATTGAAGTGTCAAACACAACTTTCCACATAATTAACCAAATAAAGGGCAGCACTTAGAGATGTCAAGGCTATCATCTCTCTCTGTAAACAAAGGAGTGGGGGAAACTTGGTTCAAGCTGGGGCATAAGAAATATGGCTCACGCCCTACAAGAATTTTAAGACTTGATTATTTTATCGAGGTTATAGATCATAAGATATGAAGTGAGCTGAGAAATTCACAAATCCAGAGACAATCAGATTCATTCATCACAATGTTTATGGGAATGCACTAGCATTTAATAGGTTATCTGTTTGTCATTTGTGAAGTAGTATACCAAAAAGAATGCAACTAGTTGAGTTTGTAAAATCTTACAGTCGAACTGCATTATCACGCATCAAATTTGTCCAACTAAAAGGTGAGGGAGTGTTCGATGGTGTACTTGGCTTTTATAATTCTGTCTAAGAGGAAGAGAGAATTAGCAACTGACTAAAAGATATTCTTAATAAAAATCTTTTTCAGTTTCGACATTAGCATAACAGTACAATAGAAAGAACCCTGCTACAACTATATTTATGGGCCAGGACTCTTCCATGTCAGAGCTGTAACAAAGTTTAAAAATCAGTACACTGTATGCTGTAGTTAAGACTGGAAAGGAGAAAAAACTTTTAAACTGGGAAGAAAAACAAAAAAGAACCAGAAGGCAAATGCATTGAAGACCAGCAGTCAGTAAGACAATGGAATAATGTGATGTTCAGGAAACTTATATAGAGTCTAAAGGAAGTTTGTTCTCTTTTTGCATGTAATTTGATACTTACAGTGGGTCCTTTTGGAAAACAAATGGAGAAATTAACTTCTGTGGATGTGGAAATCAGCTGTAGAGCGACCATATCAGATTTCTAATGTATGCTTGATATGTCTAGCTAGTTTGCATCTCGATTACTCAATCATCCATCTTTATTATCTACCTGCTTATTTATGATCAGTAAGTTTAATCCAGTACTTAATTTGTGGTCATATCAGGACCTTGGGACTACAAAGTTGTGCAATATTTTTTTTTAGTTCCCCAAGGATTTTATTTTTGAGGAAGTTCCACTTTAACTTTGTTATCCTGCCTTAAAAAGAAACCTCTTTTCTACGTTTTTCCTCCCAAAAGAATAACCCTGTGACCAACCACCTACAGGCTATTTCTGTTCGGGGTATAGAATCGTGGCCTTGTTTCTACCTAATCAACCTGCTTTCAGATACATCATAGTGTATTGAGTCCCTATATTTCAAGTTTTTGTTATCCAGCAGATTTTATCAAGGGAAAGAAAGGCCTCAAACATTTATTTGTTATTAAGTTCAATCTTTTTTACAAACCACCTACAGGCTATTCCTGCTTGATGTAGATTATGCCACAAGGCTCCTATTTGATTCAGCGAATTAATACTTCCTTTGTTCAATTTATATGTCTTACATTATTACACATCTTTAGTTTAACACCGTGATTCAAAGTCTTCCTTATTTTCTCAAATTCCATGCCTAGTCAAACTAATAGACATAAAAATGGAACGGCTGGCTGGATTAGTACAATAAACATGTAGATATTCATCGGCAACTTATATATGAAGACAAAATAACACCAAATCATGTGAAAAGTAAATGACAGCATGATTCTGTAATTACAGGTACTTGAAGCCCAATTTCCTTGATGCTATCCATCAGTTCCTTCACTTTTTGCTGGTCATTAGATCTGGTACGCATGAGTGGCCTCTGGATTTTATCAAGGGGAAGTTCAAGAATCACAGGCCCGGCAGATGGAGGCACACCAGGAGTAGCCCCTGAAACCATATTATGAATAACTTAGAAGCACTAACCTTTAAAAAAGCTAAAAGTATCAAGTACTCGAAACTGTTCTTTAACTCACAACAAGTTTAAATGACAAACACAAGAACTGGTAGACTCGGAGGAAAAACTTTGCATTGGAAAGAAAACCATGAAAATAAGAGTTGGAATATCTAGAGGCGCAATGATAAGTTAGTATGAAAAGGAAAGGAATAAGATCATGACCTAAATATTCCAATAATTATATGGGGTTGGCAGAGAGAAACTAGGATTGATATCCATCCTTTACGGTTTTTGCCTTTCGTTAAGAGAACTATTTCCCTCTGTATGTTGTAGAATGTATAGGGATCAAAAATTCTATTCCATTATTTGTCTATTCCTTTGTTTATCCTTGAAGCAATTACCAATAAGGACCACAACCCAGAAATGCTCCTGCTAAGCTAAGCTCAACTAAAGGAATACAACCAATTACCAACTTGATAATTATGGGTACACTAATTCTTTGTATTCTTTTCTTGTTGTTGACAAGGGAACCCCGTGGCCTCTTCCCTTCGGATGCACAAACAGAGTTAAACAGCACTAGGCAAGCCCTATGCAACAAGCTCGACCAAAAAGGGGTTTCCAAGCCTAAGAACCTCCATTATGAAATCACCTGCTCAAACAACTCGGCCACCCTTATGGTTCTAATCTAGTTACTGATTTTGCTATAATCACTAATATAGAAGGTCCATACAAAGATAATATTGCAGCAGAAATCTTTGTAACACCATGAAATAATTCAAACAAAAACATATAGCAAGATATGTAATGATTATAAGAAACTCAATTAAGAGGCAAATAATTCAATCCACACAGTAAACAACTACAGAACAAACAAAAGCACACACCTTTAGCCCAAATTGGCTTTGTCAAGATTATGCTCACGCAAAAGTTATGTACACCAAAAATACTTGATTTGAGAAGAAACCCATAATTTTTTAATTTATTTACTGAAAGGAGAGATAAATCCTTTTTTTCTGAAAGTACTGGTTTTTACCATTAGAGGAGGATGAGACAGTAAAGCTCCTCAAACGCAGGTTATTTGGAAATTGCACTACAAAATTTGCCATTTTTTCTCTCTTTTTACTTCTTGAATGTGAGTGATATATGAGTAACTGTCACCAATTATATTATACAATTGAGAAAAGAAAAGTAGTGGCTTTTATAAACCAAAAAAACGTGATTTTAGTGGATTAGAAATTAGAAGATATAACCAAAAAAAAAAAAAAAGAGCACTCTTTTGTGGGATTGTAAGAGGAGTTTAATTTAGGCTATTTTATTTTAAATTTTAGCTCAGAGACTAGTTTATCCTAGAATTTAAATCATGGTTAATTAAAAGATGATATATTTTTTTAAAAGGAAATTTTAAAAAATTCATAACCTTATAGATTATTTATAGCGAGATCAATAGATCAAACAACGTGTCATTATATATTCAAAAAATACACTATTAATAATGCCGAAGAAAATTAAGACATAATAAGCAGAAAGAAACAAAATTGTATCCACACAAGTTATTAATAAAATTTCTTGTTTCTTTATAATTAATTTGTGATTATAATTTAATTTTTTCATTTTTAAATTAATTACAAACAATGATTTTGGCATGATGTATGGTATATAGTTTGATTATTTTTGTTATTCGATATGACATTCAATATTTATACATAAAATATTAGAATATCAAATATCATATTAAAATATATAATATATATTATTATAATACTAACAAACTCATAACCTAATCATAGTATACACTTAAAAAATATTTTTGTGCAATTGAGTACCAAGGAGAGGAGTTGCTTATATTTTCTTTTGAATATGTATGCTTACATGCGTAAAGTATTAATATTAGTAAGGTGGTGTTTTTTAGTCTCTAATTGATACCCGATCATTAAATTAAAAAAGTTATATTATTATAATATAATTAAGATGTTTCTTGACAAGTTTGAGTCATAGTTCTCTATTATATAAAAATATTACAGTTACCGATTAACTATAGCGTGAACCAAAATTAAGCTTAAATATAGTGGTAATAATATAGCATTTTAAAATTTCAAATATCATACTATATTATATCATGTCACTCCCTCTCAAGCTTCATGAGATAATTTATTGGAAATTAGTATCTTTAGAATTAAAAAAAAAAAATTAGTTGAGTAAATAATACTCCCTAGTTAAATAAAATTAAATACGGCGCGGTAGGTAAGAAGTAAAATTGTAATCCTTTTATCTCAAAATTTAGTTGTTCTCCTAAATTTGCCTAAACCCTAATTAGCCTAATATCACGGCCAGCTTCACCAGTGGGCCAGTCTCACATGAACAATCCACAAATCCTATTGAACCCCACAAATAACCTAACCATCATCAAAGTCCCACCAAACGCTAGTAACTATTCTGCATGGGGAACTGAATATCATATGGAAATCATTGGAAGTGTGTAGTCTGATTATTCAGGAGAATCTTCAATACGCTATCATTCAAAAAAAAAAAATAAAATTCATATGGTTTTACCATTTACACTGGAACTAAGGAAGGTGATTCCAGGAGAATATGGAATCAAGGGCGAGTGTAACATTGGCCAGACATGTAGTGATAAGATTAACATTGCTGGAGGATTATGTACAACTATTGTCTGTGCCTGTTTTTCACCTAAAAGCCACCATTTGTGAAATAAAAAAATAATAATTTCCCCTACCCTGGCATATGCTAACATTAAAATGAGATCCTTGGTTTGAAGCGGATGTTCAAACAACTATAGGGGATGCTTGGATCTCTTTGCCAGATTTGCCATTAATTATTTTTGCAAGGGAAGCTATCTTTACAATAGATTCAACAGTGGACGACCTCTCATAGTAGACATGGCAACAAGGAATCAAACGAGACCAAGTTGTGCAAGAGTGAAAGTTGAAGTTTGTCTATTAGCACATCTACCATAGAGGATGAAAATAAACGAGGAGAATGACCAATTAGATGAGATTAAATCAAAGTGGGTGCACGTTCAATATGACTATATGCCTAAAGATTGCAGAGAATGTGGTTTACAAAGGGATGAGGAAAGCACCTGATGGAAACTACATCCTGAAATTTACAATGAAAGACAGAAGGACAAATATGAGAAGAAGAGAAAGTGGAAAAGGAGAAGGAAATAACAAAAAACTGGGTTAACCACACATTTAAGAGGGACATAGACAAATGAAGCCAAGGAGATTGGAATGGCAGACACAAGAGAGGAATAACGAGACCCCTGGTGAAGAGGAAAAAGATGAAGAGGTAGGAAATGGTGTTCAAAGAGGGGAAGTCACTAGCAAGGTCACAGATCAAAACAAGGTGAATGAGAGCCCACACACAAACATCATGCATACACAGAAGAGTCCCAGGAAGATTAATGAAAGTAGAAACAAAGGGGGAAAGGAGAAGGACATAGGATCCGACAGGGACCAAATGGAAGGGAGTACAAACATGGTAAACAAAAAGACAGGCCAAACGGAAGGAGCAGCTACATAAAGTAAGTTATACTGATGAAACAAACAAGGAAGAAGTGGAGGAGTATGAGTCCGCTGAAGATCCTACTGAAGAAAAACTTAAACAGATAAGGGAAAGGAAAGAGGATGAAGACATAGAAGCAAATATACAAATTCTACAAGGAAGGGGACCTATCTTCTAGGCAGTTAGATAAATTGAGGAGTGGACTGAAGAAGAGTAGACAAGGAAAAACGGTGCCTTCATTGATCTTCATCATCGATCACATTTTAAATTCATAGCCTTGTTTGAACCTTTTCAGAATCCAGCTGAACTGGAGAATTATACAAGGAAATTAGGGACTGAAGAATGCTATTGATAATGCATTTAGAAAAATCTTGATTTTTTAGGCAGAGGAGTAGGAGTCACTTATTCTTTCATACATGGGCCAACAGTTGACTACAAACTTCGGACATACACTGAGTAAGTCACAATTAGGATAACAACTGTGCATACAAGGTGTAATGCTTTGTATAGACTAGAATATGGAATAAGATTGAGCATAATTCTAATCAGAGTCAAATATCATGAATAATAGGAGGTGTTTCAATGTGACGAGAAGTCCAAAAGAAAAGTTAGGAGGCCTTCCTGTGACAGGACTGGAAATCATGGATTTTGAACAATGTATAAACAATTGTGTACTAGAGGAGATTTCATTTTCAGGAAGTAACTTCGCTTGGTGGAATGGAAGGATAGGGAAAGAATGTATATTCAAGAGGCCGGATAGAGTTTTGATTAATCGGGCTCTGATTGACTTGGTGCCGGTCACCAAGGTTGTTCATTTGTTAAGGCAATGGTCAGACCATGCACCTTTAGTTGTGAGCTACAGTGATGATGATGGTCCTGTCCTGAAACCTTTTAGATTTTTGAATTTCTGGACCAATCACAAAGAGCTTAACAAGCTTATTGAAGAGAACTGGAGGATTGAAGTTGTGGGCTTTATATTTGTAAAAGTTAAGGCAAAGCTGAAGAAGGTAAAGACAATTTTAGTGGGGTGGAGTGTAGAGATTGTGAAAGTTAAGAAAATCCAGTTGGAGATTGATCCATCAGAAGAAAGTAGGAAAGAATTGAAAATAGTGGAAGCTGAATTGATAAGGTTTCTGAAAATGAAGGAAGAATACTGAAAACAGAAAGAAGGGATGTCCTGGTTCAAAGATGGGGACAGGAATACTAAGTTCTTTCACTCTATGTAAGAGGAAGAAGACAAAAACTAAACCTGGAGGAAATCAACATTATGCAAGGAGAGGAAATAATTGGGGTTCAAGGAATAGGAGATGAGGCAGTGGAGGTCTTTAAAGAACAGTTTGAGGACCACCAACAGAGAAACTACAACATGCTAGACCAGTCCAGAACCCACATTGACCACAGAAGAAGAAAATGAGAAAATGATTGATCCGCGAAAGTTTAAGTATGTTCTGTTTGTATTAAATTGAGCTAGTGCAAGTGGTATATATGGCTTCTCAGGGAGCTTTTTCCTACACTACTGGAAGATAGTGGGGAAGAATGTTACAAAAATGGTTCAGGTATTTTTTTTCAGGGGGGAAGATTCCAAGATATATCGCCCACACCAATCTGGTTCTTATTCCTAAGAAGGAAAAGATAGTGACATTCTCAGATTTGATATTATGATGGGTGATATCAAAATTTTGTGGGATTGTATAAGAGGAGTTTAATTTCAATTAGTATATTTTAAAGATAATTTTATTTTAAATTTTAGCTTAGAGACTAGTTTATCATAAAATTTAAGTCATGATTGATTAAAGGATAACATATTTTCTAGAAAGGACATTTCAAAAATTTCATAAGCTGCTGGTCTATTTATAGTGGGATCAAGAAATCAGACAACAATTCATTGTATATCCGGGAAATAAGCTAGTAATAGCACTGAGGAAAACTCAGACAAAAATATTAGAGAGGAACAAAATTCTATCCATACAAGTTATTAATAAAAAAAAAATGTTTTCGAATTTAATTTGTGATTTGTTATTGCAGTTTAAATTTATTTTTTTAAATTAATTACAAACAATGATATTTTGCATGATATATAATATACAATTTGATTATTTTTTGATATTTGATATGTCATTCAGTATTTATAAATAAAATATTAAAATACCAAATATCATATATATATAATTTTATAAATTGTTTACTATACATTATTATAATACTAACAAACACATAACCTCATACTAGTATAAAATTAAAAAATATTTTTGTGCAATTGAATTTAACAAGGAGAGGAGTTCCTTGTACTTTCTTTTGAATATAAATGTCTACATGTGCAATATATTAGTTTGTTAAGGCCTAAGGGTGTTTTTGTCACGATCCAAATTCGGGGCATGATTGCGCCTACAACCTACTTGTAGGTCAATCTATCCCTATAGCCCCGGAGCAATAAGTAATTGGCCATAATAACTCTCAACTATCAACAATAAGTAAAAAAAGTAAATAGGATCAATAACAAACATGTATATATATAACCCAGCCTTAAACCTAGTGTCAATGACATATAAAGCTACAAAATAGAGTATCCAAAAAAAAATATATACAACATATACAAGCTCCGGTAATTACAAACTAGGACATATTTTGCTAGGAACAACATAGAGCAAACAACAACTAGAGGGAGACACGATCAACCTGTATGCCAGATCTTGTTGTAAGTCTCTGAGCTACAACAATCTAATGTCTGATCAATGCCTTCTACAAAGACCAACACAGGTATTTACACCACCAAAGTAGTGCATAAGTGTAGTATGAGTACTATATATAGCGGTTTCCAGTAGGCAACATAGGTCGACCGGGAAAAATAATGTATAAGTAAGGTAGAGGCAAGAAAAGTAAAATAGGTCATAATAGCAAGCAAAAGAAGTATAAAAACTAACTACAAAGCTAAAACATCAGCATATACGATACATAAATAGGCATAACAGATAACAGATGAAAGGTCTAAGCAAGTAGTCCTAAGTACCCCTGCCCCGCAGGATAACTAACTATCACATAACCTCGAGAATTAAATACCGAAAACATACCTGGGCTCCAGCTAAGTGAAAGTAATAAGAGATAAATGATAACGAAGAACAGAAGCTAAAGGAATAAAGAAAGGTAAAGGAAAGATATAACCAAAAAAGTCACCCATACAACTGCTGGGTAAAAATACAAAGAAACCATACAAAACCTACCTGACGCCCTATCTTGCCGGTAGGCACAAACAGAACAAACAAGAGACTCAGCGCGACTTCCCCTATAATCCTTAAGAGTACAAGAATCGTGATAGAATGAGCGCAAAGGGGTGGAAATAGTGGATCACATGGATAAACACTCAATAAAGGAGACTACACCTCCTGAATACTTCACCTTAGGTCCCGCACCTAAGACCGTATATCATTAGCCAAGAATTGGCTCACGTTAGAGACTTGCACCTCATAATCAACACGTCTTTCCTGTCCATGGTTAAGCCCTATTAGTTAATGAGCAGAATTAAAATATCATCTTGCACCAAACAACCAGCATCAAGATCGCTCCCCTAAGCACATTCACAGCAGGCTCGTGCCCTTTAGATAGACAAGATAGTAATCGTGACAGTCAAAATCTAGCTAGTTTGTACTTTAAAAAACACTATACCACATGTGGTCCCAATAAAAGTATACATATAAACATAGTTAAACTCTTTCAATCTTAGGCTGGTCAATCCTCTATATTAGTTAATGAAGCATCTATCTTGAAACCGTGGTACCAGGACCACGCCCGTACTCACAAAACCACTATTGAAGTCCAAATGCCTAATCATAGCATAATAACAGAACAAATGAGTATATAGAACACTAGTAACGGCAACAAGTCACCATATAAGAACACATAACAATCCAAGTCCTCAAAATACCCAAACCCCACCTCTAAGGGTCCAGAGACTGTCAGCCGCAAGTAAATTAGGACTATGCTAGACGGGGAAGTCCTATATTCCCATGTAGGGTCACGACAAAGAAGAAAAAAGCTACTAATAGAGGGAACATCAGAAGGATAAACCATTGTAACAGCCCAACCTAACAAAGGCCCAATCTAAAAGTCACAGTAAGCCTAGCTTACCTGGATGTCAGAAAAAGTCCTCAAAAAAGGTGTGGAATCAGCACGAAGCTCAGACATAGCCTAAAACTTCTCAAATATATCAAATTAGGTATTTAAAGAAAAAACGATGAAGAATGATACTTATATTGCAAGTGTAGTTTGGATAAAAAATCGGTCCTAGAAATGGGCCTTTAGGCCTTACACCCAAAAAAGTAAACATAAATTACCGGGAGGTAGGCCTAAGAAAAAGGAATACGTGATTTAAAAAATAAGCTCAAACTGACCTTAATAGGCCCTTAAAAGGTAAAATAAAGTTATGTGAGAAGAAAAATATTTCCATGAAGTGATCATACGGAAAACGGCCAGAAAACACACATAAAATGATGGGAAAATGACTACCAAAGCTCCCCAAAAGCTTCCCCAACAATTCCTAGAAACTCCACAAGAATTCTCACTCATTTGATGAAGAATTTAGGTGTATATATGGAGGATAAAATGTTTTGCATGAAGGGAATAAAAATGGAAGAATAAATTTATATATA
>JBDJHY010000049.1:8262832-8272896 GCA_039654485.1 Withania somnifera | reverse complement strand
AGAGGTTGACTTACCTACAGACGAGTGATAGTAGGTACCATCATAACTCATATTTTGGATCGTGACACCATATTAATTAGATTTTAAGTTATTTTTTATTTTTGGAAAAAGGGCTAAATTTATCCCTCTACTTTTGAAAATTGACCAACTTTACCCTTCGTCAAACTTCGGATTAAATATATCCCTATCGTTACCAAATTTTTCATTTGTACATGAAAATTTCCAAATTAGATCAAATTACTCATTTAAAAAAAAATAACCCATTGACCAATCCGACCCATTTTCTAGCCTAATCCATACCAACCGATATAGTTTTTTTTTCATGACCATTGTACCCCTATTTGTCTCACTTTTATTTTCCTTCCTTCCTCTTTGTTTCAACCGTAATATGTCGTATCTTCTCTGCTAAACAATTGATCTAGGCATTTATAATTTATATTGTTTTGTACAAATATATCATAATAGTTTATTTTCTAATATTCCATGTTGGCAGCAATAGGGAAAAAAGATAGTTGAATGAATAGATAAGCCAAGAAAAAAGAAATGAAAAGAAAGACTTGCTTTTAGTATTTCATATACAATGAACGGTTAGATACGATTGAGGAAGAAAAATACGATGAATGATATTTTTTGAAGGAGATTAAGTAGTGCTATTAAAATTGGTTGGGGTTTTTATGAGATTTTTTGTGAATGAATAATTAGTTGTTATTTGTTTATATAAAGAATTGAGTTGAAGCAGATCAAGTTAATTAAGAATTATTTATTAAAATATGAATAATTTAATTTGGTTTAAATATTTTTATTTAATAAAGAGTAAAAATGAAAATTTAGTAATGATAAGAAATATGTATTTCAAAAATCTGACAAAATAATTTTTAAAAACAAAGATAAATTTGTCCATTTGACCTTTATTTTTACATGTTTTCTAAGAGAATGAGTATTCTTTTTTTGTTCATCCAACACTTAAAAACATGTATTTTATTTCCCTCCCCCTCTTTTCTTCCCTGTGGGCCCCTTTCTTGTCTGTCTCTCCTCACACACACGTACACATAGACACATAGTTGCTGCAGCTCAACATCATTATAGCCGTGTAGCTTTATGCAATTTTCATTCCAAAAATTCCCTACAGCTTTCTTGACTTAAATGATCTCAAGGAACCTGACTTTGAACGGCATCTCTTCCTTAATTTCAGCTGGGAAGAAGGTTAATATTTGCTTTGAAGATTTTAACAGTTGACCCTGAAGGATTTACCTCAGTTTGAGTTGGGTGAGTTTAAGAACCAGTCAATTAGGTATCTTTGTTTGTCTCTCATTGACCCTTTTGCGTTTTCAGGCTTTTGAGGGTAGAATGGAGTCACAGAATGTTGATAATTGTAGCAAGTCAAAGATAGACGATTATGAAGTGGTAGAGCAAATTGGAAGAGGAGCTTCTGGAACATCATTTCTTGTTCTTCATAGAAGTGAGAAGAAGAAGTAAGAATTTTCCTTGTTTTTTTAGACTACCTTGTTCTTTGTCTATTTCACGTGTAGTTACTGTAATCATTCCTAGTTAGCCGATCTTGTGTTGGATTTCATTTGGGATAATGGTAATTTTCATAAATTCTTGTTTCTTTAGATGCTCAAAAGGTTGTGTTTTGTTAGTAACTTGTGTTTTTCCTAATCAGAAAGTAGAAGAGACATAAATTTATTCCGAGCCCATAATTTACTTGTGTTTCCTTAAGAAATCTAATCCCCCTCACTGTTGCCAAAGGTTTACGGATTAATTTCGTCTATGATAGGCGAAAAACTATTTTGTATTAAGTGGCTTTTCAATTTACAGAATTCCAGTGAACTCAAATGGTGGAGAAAATCATACAACACTTCTGAAAACGTGCAGAAATAAAGGGAGAAAGTTTTTAGATTTAGTGTATTTTATCTCTAAACTCTGAGGCAGGAGCTCTGAATTTGTAGACAATGAAAGGGTGAGATGGAGAGGTGCAATTCAAGACGTACCTTTTTGGTGCAAGCCAAAAGGTTCCTTTTTCTTATTTCCCATTTGCATCTTAAAACCCCAATTGTGTTCCCAAAAGCATTTCGGGGTATTTACACACTTCGGTACTGTTTTGTGTTTTTTTTTCCTTGATAAGAATTTCTGGGATACTGTTTTAAGTTGATATTTGCTTCACATAACATATGAATATCCCTGGTTAAGAAATTTAGTAGAACCACTCCATGTAAAACTTTTTCTGGTAATAATGCATTTTCTGAATCATCAATGGCTGGTGGCATATTTTTTTTAGGACTGTGGTGTCCGAACTAGCTTTCGCGCACCTCAACTAAATCTACGAGGTACTTTCCACCTCCCACCAGCAACAATACCTGTAACTTTGTCTACCAAGGCTAGAACAGATGGGAAGATGGAAGAATCTTCAAGTGTTTTTGACTCAGCTGGATTCGAACCTGAGATCTTAGACCTCATGGTTGTTTAACCCACATCTTTGACCAGTAAGCCACAACATTAGGTGCCATGGCTAGTGGTGTATTAGAATTTTGTACAAGGCTACAAGCTGTGTTAGCCTTTTGTCATGATTTAGCTTGTAAGTGGGTTTGAGTTTGAGACTGTGCTAGTCTTAAGACTTCACTTTCCTATCCTAAATTAATATTTACTTTTTATTCTTTTTGAACCGTATCGGCTTATTGTTTTTAGAAAAGTATTATTTACACGGATGAAACCTCTTACTAACGGTTGCTTTGGCAAGTATCCATGGCAATCTTTTAGTAGCTAGTTTCAGGAGGATATGCGGTTTTTATCCACTTTCAAGGACTATTGGGATATGTTTCTTTCTCATCTCAATTAGTCTTGATGGAGTGTTCTCGTCATATGTAGTAGATGGTGTTTCTTTTTGGAGGGTAGTTTATATAGCAGGTTCAATTTTGGGTAAGGCAGTGGGCCTGTAGCAGAAGGTTTACTTTGTTTATCTGGATGAGAGGCCTGGTAGGGCTTGCTCTGGTTGTGAATTACTGCTGGTAATTGTTACAAATGTCAGTTAATTGTGAAAACAAGTCTTGATGGATTGTTTTAGCTTCTTAAAGTTAAAGCATGCATTGGAAAATTGTTATGTGCTGATAAAGATCTTATCGTCCTCTAATATTCTAGTTTTTCATTGTCCACAATGTAGCAGAGAGTAAAGGAACTGAAAATGAAGTGATTTGTGCTGGCCACTAGTTACTCTTAGATAGAAACCCTCAATTGCTATTTTCTTGCATTTGCAATTCTAAAGTAGAATTTATCTGACATGAGGAGATTGATGAGGATGTCACTCACCAAATTAGTGCAAGGTGGATGAAGTGGAGGTTGCTTCGGGGGTCTTATGTGATAAAAGGGTGCTCCTAAACTTAAATGTAAATTCTATAGGTTGACAGTTAGACCTGCTATGTTGTACGGGGTAGAGTGTTGCCTGCGAAGAACTCTCAAATCCAAAGGATGAAAGAGATGAGAATGCTGCGATGGATGTGTGGAGTTACTAGGAGTGATATGATTAGGAATGAGGTTATTCGTGTCAAGGTGGGGGTGAGTTTGGTGGAAAATAAGACGTGAGAAGTAAGGTTGAGATGGTTCGGACAAGTGATGAGGAGGGGCTCGGATACTCCAGTGCGTAGGTACGAGAGGGTGTCGCGGGATGGTTTGAAGCGAGATAGAGGTATACCGAAGAAGTATTGGAAGGAGGTGATTAGAACATGATATGGAGTTGTTACGGCTTACTTTGGACATGACCCAGGATAGGAAGTTGTGGACGACATGAATTAGGGTGGTAGGTTAGGGGGATAGGTATGAGTTCCTGCTGGCAAGGTGTTTCTTGTGCTAGTAATAGGGTAGTGTCCTGTCTTTGACACTGAATTGAGGGTTGTTGTTTAAATTGATTATTGTATTATATTCTACGTTTCGTTGTTTTTGTTATTTGCTTGTCATTTTCAATACTTTATATTGTTTATTGTTGTACTAGACTGTGGTTTTTGTTGTGAGCCGATGTCTTTTAGAAACAGCCTCTCTACCTCACCTATAGTGGTATGGACTGCCTAAACTTTACCCTTCCCAAACCCCATTTGGTGGGAGTTTACTGGGTATGCTGTTGTTGTTGTGTTCTAAATGAGCCATCTCTTGTTATTTTGTTTGGAGATAGAGGCAATCAATTGTTTTAAACCATAACTTAAGCTCCTGAAAAGTAGAATGCTAAGTTAAGAATTCTGCAGAAACAGACTTACAACCAAGTAAGTAGCTCCTATCAAAAGATTAAAGCTTGAATATTGCCAATTTGATCTACTAATTCTCTTATATCCCTCCACTTGTTTTGCTTACACCAAAAAAAAAAAAAGAGTGGACTAAGGTAATTCATGCTAATCTTCTGGATAGGATTGCTAATCTCTTTAAAATTGTCTTGAGTTCCTTTTTTCCAAACTTCCGACCATATACAAGCAGGGATAACCTGTCACCAATCTTCATTTCCAGTTCTCTTCCAGCTGTTAAGAAGATCCAATGTCAAGCTCGGCATGACCCATTTGACACCCAAAATTGAAAATACAAAAGAACATGTGCCACAGATTTGTAGTTGTCTCACAATCTAAGAAAAAATGTTCGTATTTGCTGCATCCTGAAGACCTCTTTTTTTTAATTTATCTCATGTTAAACAAGTTTTCCTAATCACCAAGCAGACAAAACATGACCACCTTCATTGGGATTTTAGCTCTTCATACTTCCTTCCAAGGCCAGTTTAACTTGATTGGGCTTCTCTGGTTTAGGTGCCTATAACCAGATTTGACTGAGAAGGTTCCCTTCTTATTCCATTTCCATCTGAGACTTCCTGGTCTCTCATTAATGCCATTAAAGGATTCTAGCAACTGTAACATTCAATAGCAATCTCAATTTCCCAGTCATTAAGTGCCCTTGTGAATTATAAGCTCCATCCTTGATGATTCTAACGTTACCGTGTAGAAATATTGAGAACAGAACAGGATAAGTGACCTTTAAACTGTTCTGCTCTAATGGTCTTCCCAGAATGCAGTGTTACCTTCCATCACCCACAAAAATCTCCACCTTACTCCAGATCACCTTCCAATGCCTCTTGATAGCTTTCCAGGCACAGCTACTGAGCTGCCATAGGGGCTGCCAACCTCCCATGTAATGCACTGATTTAGCATCCCTTACTTTTGAGCTATTAGTGTTTTCCAAAGAGCGCCATCCTCTGTATTGAATCTCCAAAGCCATTCCTGTAGTAGGTTTTTGTTGTAAAGCCTCATTCTTTATTCCCAGATTCGCTCATTCTTGTTAAGACTCGGTGCTTGCCATTTCACTAGATTGCCAATTTTGTTCTCTTTGTTTCGTCGCTAAAAGAAATCTCTTCTCAGCCTGATAATTTTCTTTTCTATCCCTTTAGGCATTTGGAAGACAACCATCATATAAGTGGGTAAATCACCCAACACACAATTTATGAGAACCAATCTTCCTCCTAAAGATAAGAGGTTTGTTTTCCATTTGGCCCATTTTTTGTCACATCTTTCGGTGACATCATTCCATATATCATTTGAGTTGCTCTTGGCTCCCAAAGCATCCACATATATTTAGTAGGGAGGGTATCCACCTGACAACCTAGAATAGAAGCCAAAGTCTGTATACTGTCTATATCATTAACTGGATATATAAAACTCTATCCCTAGGGAACATGTAAGCCAAAAAAACTTCAAAGATAGTTAGATTGCTCTAAGATGTCTGATTTGGGCTACCTGAGCATCACAAAACGTAAGAGAGCTATCAACATATAACAGCTGAGATACTTCAATGCCTCCAACATTGTTGATTTTGGAACCCAAGCCTCTGATCCATCCATTTGTATTTTGCTGTTTTAATCATATGGTTAAGATCTTTCATATCTAAAAAATAGAAAAGGTGACATTCGGTCACCCTGCCTGTGTCATCTCTGCGACTGAAAAAGCCCTTGCGGAAAGCCATTGGTCAGAATAGAAAATTTCACAATTGAAATCCTTGTATCACTCGTTATTCTGGAGGACTCCCTTCATTAGCTCAACAACTTGTTGCTAAGATTTTCTGGTTGTCCAAATTGGGAAACATTGATTAATACACCTTTGATTTTTTTGCTGCTAATGTCATACTGAAAATTATGGTTCTCATCCCCAAGGAGGTGCCTAGCTGTCAAAAAGTCTGTCTGAAAGCTTCGCAAACAAAATGATTGGATGCCAGTGGAGGCAACATTAGATGGATTCTTTCCATCTAGGTAAACACGGGAGAGTAGAATTATTCATTATCTATAATGGCTGGTAGAAGTATGTGGTACCTGTGCTGTACCGTACTTGATGTATTAGTTGAGGTGCACATAAGTTAGGTTGGTGTCAAAAAAGAAATAGAAAATGAATAAAGAGGATGATGGTCTCCACATGCTTCATTTGTTTCTGTGTATATATTTGTGTTAGGAATTTCAATTCCATAAAAATAACATATGATTGCATGGTGCAGGAGTCTTTAATTGAATGGTTGGAGCAGCAGGAGTATTGGAAAAGGAACAATGGCTGGGATCACGTGTTTATATGCCAGGATCCTAATGCTTTATACAAGGTTGTGGATAGGGTGAAGAATGGGGTGCTGTTAGTTTCTGATTTCGGAAGGCTGGCTCGTAATCAGGCATCTCTTGCTAAGGATGTAATCTTGCCCTACTCTCATCGGATTGATACATACACTGGGAATATTGGCGTTGAGAATCGGAATACTTTGCTCTTCTTCATGGGCAACCGATACAGAAAGGAGGTAATTGATAAGAAAAGTTTCATAATTTGGTATTAGATCATCTTGTTTCTGATATAAGATTCGTTAGCTCTGGTACTTTCTTATTTCTTCTGGATATGCTGATTAGAAGAAAAGTTGCATTTAACAACACTTGAAAGAACTAAGATATCTTGCATTTTTCTTGTATGTATAACATCCTTCATTTCCATGTCTTGAATTTCTAAACATAGAACAAATTCAGAATTTCTTTGAATAAGAAAGATTTTGTAGCAAGGTGTTGTTGAGAAATATACCGTTGAACTTTCCCTTCTTTAAGCTTGCAAGGAATTCATAAAATCTAGGAGTGTATATGTATCATTTGCATATCTAAATGATGTAGGTACACTCCTAGATTTTTCACTCTAAGGGTGTAGCTTAGTGGTCAATGATCATGAAGTTGGTGGAGAACTATGAGGTCTCAGAAAGTGGAGATAAATAGTACTAGGTGATTTTCCCATATAACTAAGCATTGTTGGGAAGAATTACCGGACACCTACGCTGGTGGGAGATAGTAGGTATCTCATGATTTATGCAAGTTGACCGAGACACCAATGTCATAAACAAAGAATCATCTTTGGTTTCTTTATCTCCATTTTGAGTATGTTGTTGTTTTTCTTTCTCTCCGTAAAATTCACCAAGTACGAGTTGGGATGATCTCCCATTTTCTCTTCACTTCTTTGTTTTTCCCTTCCTTGTTGAGCACCTGGTATAATCTGTTGTAGTCCTCGAAATTGACCATGGGACTCCAAAATTGTTCAAGTTCAACCATAGAAATTGTTTCTGTTCTACATAAAGCATCTGCTGCGAGTAGAATGACATTTTTTATGTAAATTGTTCTTCATTAAGCAAGACTCATAGGTACTAACCAATTGAAGCATGCTTAGGCCTAAGGTCTATTTTCCTATGTTGCGCAGACTCTACAAAACTGGAGCTGCACTTGTGTCAGATTCTCCAAAGATGGACTACGTTTGGAGGATTTGACACACACCCGGTGACATTTTAAAGAGGCCGAGCAACATCGCTATTTTCTTTACAAGATTAACATCTTCCCTTAAGATACCTCCTTTGCACAAAATGGTACGACTTAATTTCTTGTATTAGGATACTATATTCGATGAAATTAGTATCACTAAACGTACCAGCAAAAATAGAAAAGAAAAATGGCATCACTCCTGTAGTATTATTTGCATGTTATGTGTGTTTCCTTGCACCCAATGCACATCACGGTTTCATAGTTATTTACATAAAGTTTGTTTGCTAATCAGTGTTTTCATAGTTATTTACGTAAAGTTTGTTTGCTAATCAGTGCTGTCAGAAGCATGCTTAAAGCGTGTTTAAGCCCTGAAGCGAGGTTTAAACCGTGTTGAGCGCTTCGCCTCACTTAGTGTGTGTTTCAGCATTGACATGAAGGTTCTAAGGCATACTTTTCCTTGTCAATGTGCCTCTAACAATTGATAATTCATTTTATCGTAATAATTTTTCAATTTCTTTATTCATATATATTGTCATCATGCTTATAAATTATTAGTCTTGGACTAAACATATATATTTATATTTTTACTCTCCTTAAGCCTTTTTTCATTAAAGCCCAAACAGACCTTTGAGATTTTTTTGCTCTTTTTGCTTTTGATAACATTGTTGCTAATGTTTCAGGGAGGAAAGATTCGTGATTTGCTTTTTCAATTGCTTGAGAAAGAAGAAGACGTCATCATAAAACATGGTGCGCAATCTAGGGAGAGTCGTCGTGAGGCAAGAAAAGGGATGCATACTTCAAAATTTTGTCTGCATCCAGCCGGTGATACTCCATCAGCTTGCCGCCTTTTTGATGCTATTGTGAGCTTGTGTGTCCCTGTAATCATCAGCGATTACATTGAATTGCCATTTGAGGATGTTGTAGACTACAGGAAAATTGCAGTTTTTGTAGACTCCAACACAGCTGTGAAGCCGGGGTTCTTGGTGAAAAAACTCAGGAAAGTAAGCACGGAGAGGATTTTGGAATTCCAACGGGAGCTGAAAAAGGTATTTACTACTACATAATTCTTGTTCCTGCATCCTGTTATTGCCAGAAAATATATTTACAAATCGAAGTCGTATATGCAATGCACACTTTGTACATAAGAAAGCATGTGGAGGTTCTTTTTGCTGCCCGCCCCCCCCCACCCCCCCTCCTCTGTCTTTTTGCTATGATTAAGGAAGGGTAAAACAAATAGATATACATATCCCCTCTAAGAGGAGGTGGGTGGGTGTGTATGTTTTCCCTTTTGCCTTTGTCAAAGAGTTGCTGTCTTGTTCAAAGATGTTAACAGGAACCTTGGCAAATGCTTCAAGGTTTATGAAGGATCTGCAAGACTTTTGACAGGGATAACAGAGGGAAAATGCAGGGATTCAGGGAGAACAGAGGGAAAATGCAGTGTTGGATCACTGAAATCTGTGATATTGTAATTTCTGCATCTCAAGTTTGTCTCTTCTAACAATGGAATCTGCAAAATGGATGCTGTTTGTCTTGGGTAACTAATTGGTTGTATCGATCACCAAGTGGTCAATAAGTTTATAACAAGGCTACAACACAGCCTTGCCAATTCATAATGTTAATCACATATCCTCCATAGTCTATCAACTACGCAAGCAAAAATAGGATAGGTGGAATGTACTTCTAAGCTTTAGTGATGCTCGAACATTACAAACACATTCAATTGCTCTTGCTAAGCTTCCTGGTTCTCTTCTCCTCTGTTCAAAGACACTTGCGTTTCTTTCAGACCAAATAGCTTGAGCTGTTTCTGTGAAGACTAGTTTAAGAGTTTCTTTCAGACCAAATAGCTTGAATGGTTTCTGTGAAGAATAGTGTAAGAACTTGAGCTTTGGTTGATCTACCTTTAGTCTCTGTGATTATCTTCTGTTGCATTTGAAGCTTGTCCAGTGTCGACATTGCAGGCACTCTATTAATCTCTTCCAAAGCTGCCTGGAAAACGCAAATTCAATGAATAAAATGCTCCTTAGTCTCCAATCCAGTGTTACACGTCACACTATTTGGGTCTAGCTTTGTACGCCTTCTTAAGAACCACTCAGCAGTATTAAGATGACCATGTAAACCCAAGTGTGAATATTGATTTTGGTCTTGCCTCATTCTTTGCACACTAAGCGTTTTTAATCAACCTTTGGATGATACCCTAAGAATTGGATATATATTTGATTGATCTTGCTCTTTTTAGTGGAGGAAGGAGGGGTGATAAATTTGACTCTGCACTACTCTTGTT
>JBDJHY010000049.1:8191596-8207532 GCA_039654485.1 Withania somnifera | reverse complement strand
TGGTTATGATATTTATTATACATGTAAGAAAAAGATTAGGGCGATGCTTCCGCTGCGTAGAATCCATATTCCTAACAGTCACACGATCAGGGATGAATCGGGCACATCTAAGGTAAGTTCTATGGCATTATGTGTTGTTTGGTCCGTGGTTGTAAATATCATCTTTGGTTTCTGGAAATCTTCACTTTACTGCTTGAAACATGATCTGAATATTTTAATTTGGTTTAAAAAATCCCATTTCTTAACTATTGGAGATCATGTGGGAAATATTGGGATAACTTGTTGTTTTCTAAATGAGAGTGTGTTGTGTTAGTGACCATTTTATATTGAATTTCCTTCACCTTATCATTTGGAACATGTTATGGATGTACTATTGTCTTAAATAAGTTTTACCATTAACTCTTGTTTATTTAACCAAGTTTTATGTTTTCTCACTTTTTTGTGGGTCTATTGCTTACTTAAAGCTGGTTTAGGTAGGTGTATAGCTTAGCCCTTCAAAGCATATTGTGGTGATTTGATTGGAGTGTATTAGTTCCTTTAGTCACCCGGGAAGGGTGGTTATGAGTTAAAATCTGGCTTTATTACTTGAGCATAATGTTTGAAAGCCTTTTCTCATGTTCTTAAGTTTATACTGCCAAATTCTTGCTTCCAAGTCTATGGCTTCCTTTAAGGCTATTCACATCCAGTCTTTAGCTTGTTTTTTTTTTTTTTTTTTCTCTCTTTAGTTTGATGTTTACCTAAAGTTACTCTCTTATCCCCTCTTAGTTGTTGTTTATTTAACTTTGATCTTTGTATTTACTATGTAAGGGATGCTGGCTTTGTCTTTCTGTTTCTAAAAAGATTTTAAAAATTGCATGTAGCGTCATGCCTAGGCAGTGTGTGATTAACTGTGATTTGCATTAGTCTGGGGATCAATTGCACATTTTGATAGGTATTTATTTCAAGGCTAAATGGAATCTTTCCAAAGACCTGGGGCATGTCTTGAATGAAAATCCTTAGGCAATAGCTTGTATCTGTTTGCTTTGTAGTCATATACATGTCTAAATAAAAAAGGTTGCATGCTTCATTTGCTTTTTAGTAACATGTCTAGGGGTTTATAGTTTGTTTCACTTGTTCCTATATTAAAGTTGAGGCTTTTATTATCTACTTACTGTGACATCACATTCTCCTACGTGTAATCTATTGTGGAGGCATGATTTCATGGACGGGTGGATTTAAGAGTTTGTTAACTCTATGCTATGTTCCTATTTGTTTAAGCCTCAAGAAGAATGTGTAGCAAGCATGTATACGTGAGAATATGATAAGTTGACATTCCTGTTAATCTCGGTTTGAAAACCATGCAAGACATGTTGCATAGGAAAGTGATTTCCTCTTTCTATGCTGTCCCCATGTTGTTAAATAAGATCTTTCATGCCCTTTGAATGCCAATTAATGCAGCTTAATATTGTATAAGTAGTTTTACATGTTTGAATGAAAGGTGTATGCTGCCTCTATTTTCATATTTGTTTAATGTTCAGGAATCCTATCTGTTATGTTATGATCCATGCAGTGGTTTAGTTTTTGACTAAAAGTAAGGATAGCTTTTCATGTTAAGGAACCGCATTAGTAGCATGTCCAAGGTTTTTGGCTAGTTTAATCCTTGTTTTAAAAGTTAGCGTTTAGGTGAAAGTTGTTAACTTGATTGCCTGCTGTGCTGGAAATATTTGAGGATAAATTTCCATTCTAAAATATTTTCCCCGTTTAAAAGTTCTTCTCCAGTTACACCCTCTCTGCTTTATTGCCATATTTTCTCAAAGAGTAGTCTGCTACTTACTGTTACTTGTCGTCTAGGGATCAATACATTCATTCATGTTAGCCAAGTGGTCAGCGTATGGTTGTCATGTTAGGATAAATGCGTTTGATCAAGAAAGGATATAGAAAATGAGGTCTTGCTTCCAGAATCATGTCTAGGTCTGATTATCTTTGGTTCACTGAAGTCAGGTGTTAAAATCAGAGTCTTTGAGGTGGATTTATTGTTCTTTATTCTACCTGAAGGTTGTTAGTATGTTTAGTTTAGTTTGAACAGGGCTTTTCTAGTACACACATGGATAATGTGCTAAGAGTCCATCTTGGAAGTTTGTATTTACTACCTTGGGAAGGTCCAAGGCCCTACGGTCTGCCTAAGCAGTTCCTTCAAAATATTTAGTTTGATTTACTATTGTGGTCTGTTTTTCAGGCATGTTGCAGTCCCTTTTCTTTACAGAACTCCATGCTCCAAATTTTAAGAACTCTTGTTTTTAACTTGTTCACAGTTGGTTTTCTATTTTTCCTCTGGTTGAGCTTTGTTTTGTTGTTTAGATTTATTCCTATTGCTTATGTTTTTCGATTCTAAGTATATGAATCCCTTCATACTCAAGTTAAGAGAAAGGGGTTGTTTGTTTAATCTTTTTCTTTTCTTCGTTTCATATGATATCTGCTATGGATTCTCCTTTCCTGCATCTCACTTCGTTGAGTCAAACCCCCTTGCCTAGCCTAAGACGGGTTAAGGATGAGTAACTAAAGAAGTTTTAACTTAAGTAGGTCCAAGTCCAAGTCCATTTAAATTGAACATCAGCAGCAGCAAAGGGGAAAATTGGGCTGAAAGCCCCATTCATTTGTTTTCTTTCTTTGGTTGTAATGAGCCATAAGGCCCATTTTAATTTCACTTTATGTTTTGTTGATATAAGGTTCAAATATTGCTAGATTTAGGACAAGTGGAAAACAAATGGGCTTGAAGCCCAATGATGTTGAAATCAAGTCCGGTTCTCTTCCAGCGATACAATAAAAAGAATTTGAGTTTGAGTCAAAAGCCCAAACCACTCTCTCCTTCTTCATTTATTTTGATAATTTGTTTATTTGGACTAACACAAGAGTGTTTCCACACTTAGTCAGGAAACCCTCCAAAAACTCCTTTTTCCTCGTGTTTTCTTTATATGCAAAAAAATTTGACAAAAGTTTGTTTATTTTACTCAGATTTTGAAAGATTGTTTATCAAACTTTTATTTCAAAATTATTCAAATAAGTTATTTTTAAAATAATGGACAACGGCAAGTTAGCGGACACTCTTGGTGCCTTAACAACCTTCCAAGAATGTTAATAGTAATCATTTACCCGAATTTCTATTTATTCAAGACACTTCCTGTTTTGGGACTTAGAAAAATGTTTAAAGTTTTCTTGATTTTCTTTTTTTTTTTTTTAGTGACAGACTCTTGCTTGTTTTGTTTTTTCTTTGAAATTGTTTTGAAAAGTTTAATTTTTCAAAATGATTTTCAAGTCTTAACCATTTTCTAACGAAAACACTATAAAAGCAAAACCTGGAGGACATTATTTCATCTTTGGCAAAATACAAGTTTTTGGAAGCTAAAATTTTTCACACCATACTTTGGGGTTGAAATTTTGGAGATTGAATTGAGGGTTACCTTAATTTTACTCATTTTCTTGTATTGAACACCTAAGTTTATAGTTTCATTCCTTATTTTAATCTTGTTTAAAATACTCTTTGTTAAAGTTTGGATTATATCTCCTGATTTGCGAATACATCAATGTCAGTAGTAAACGTCCCAACCCCCAAATAAAATATGTTACTATAAAGAAACCCAAAAAATCCAACAAGTTTTTGTGCGGATTGTCCTGGGTTATTATTGTTGTATCTCATGTGTTTAATTTTTATCCCGATTGCTCATTTATGAACCAAAGAATCTCTATCAATCGAGATTTAATTTGCTCGGCATAGATTTAGAATATTTTTAATCTTTTAAAATTGAGCTTTTTTCTTGCTCGACATAAGATTGGTAGGAATTAAGTTATGTATTATAAATTTTCAAATATTTTTAGAATTTGTTTTAGAGTTCAAATACTGGAATTATGCTTTTGGGGGAATATATTTTTTATCCTTTTCTAGAGAAAAAAGATTGGTAACTAATGCAGGATGGTAGAGTATAATGTGGGTTTGTGTGTTCTGATTTTTATTTTTTAAAAAATCTATTAATGGCCTTATGCGGCATTCGGCATAACATGTCATTTGTATACAGATGTACCAGTGATTTTGTATTTTTTTCAGGTTTTTCTATAGCATTTGTATTTCGTCAAGATCTCAGCCTCCCTACCAACTCGCTCCCGGTGACATTAGAATGTATAGACGATTTTGAAATGGCAAGCCAATAATTTGGATGAAATGAAGTTCCAATTTATCTACAATTTAAAATTAAATTTATAAATCAAATATATCATAATATACAATTTTTCTCAAACCCACATATATAGTCTTAATTGAGAGAGTTATCTGGCACCTATTGCTAGTGGGAAATGGCATATCTATGAATTTGGTTTAGGTGTGCCGAAAGTTGATACCAACACCACGATCATAAAAAAAATAAAAAAATATATATATAAAATATAATTTAGGATTAATATTTTCTATACCCTTTGATTTTTTTTCTTTTTTCTAACTCCCTATGTATGTTTAGTCAAAGATTTCACCTATTATCTATGTAATTTTTCTATATCTGATTCATTAGTTTATTAACTAACCTGCAAGCCTAAAAAGAATTTATGATGTGATCCACCAAAAAGATCAAACCAACTTGTGATCCATTATCAGTTGTTCAACCTTTAATACTAAGTGTCCAAAATGAAATAAAAAGTTGAATTCACGTGTATCATGCCCAATGTTATTTTTCTTTTGATAGAGTAAAACACAAAAATCAAATTTTCTAGTGTTTGGCTTTACTCAAATAAGCAAACTTATCTGATTATATACTCTAACTAGCTAGAATGAGCTTAATCACACTATAACAATAAAAAAAAATTATCGACAATAAATATATACTTTAATAAAAAAGATTAAGCCAAAATTCATGTAACGATCCTCCTTACTTGAGTCATCCGTAGTAGAAAAATCCTAACAAAAATTATATCCCTCCGAAATTAAGCCGAAAAAATTTTTGTAGGGAAAAAGGACTTGATTGTTGCAGCGGTACCGCCATTGTGATCAGAGCAGGTAGTGACCTAGGTTTTTAATCCCATTTTATCCAGCTTTGGATTGGAATAGGAGTTTTCATTCTACAATGCTCCAGAAGTCATGTCCCTTACTTTACCCGTCCTAAAACAATGCAAAAAGATATTTGTCACACTGAAATTTCTCCGTAGAATCTTTTGTGAAATTCGTTATCAGTTCCAGCTCATTAAACTTAGTCTACCTAGTCCCTTGCAAGTCATGACTAGTTGGGTAGAAATACGATTTACTAATAATAATCATAATAATAAAGGAATTAGTACAAAATGATTTAAAACGATAAATCCAAAAAACAAACCTCTCAAAGAAATTGCCTATAAAGTTGTTAATGAGGTTCGAGTCCTTTTGATTGACTGAGAATGGTGTGACATTGAGATTGAGTTGAATTACATTTTTTTTTTTATCGGTATTGATCCTTAAAACTGATGAAGTAATCAACTGAGTTGGTGAAGTTCTATGCTTACTGAATTGTTTCATTATACTTATTAAATTGGAAATTGTTGATTCATGATGCATTCTCAAATATTGGTAAAGGGGGTGGTTGATAGTTGTCTCATGGAGCTTAGTTGTGATTACTAGGTTGATTCTAAACATGTGGATATGATAATAACAATGTAATCAGAGGAACGATTGTAATGGGTTAAAGTTGGACAGTGTTGAGAGGTTATATTTGATGTGTTTAATAGACGATAGTGGTGAATGACCTGATGATAAAGATCATGATCTTTTAGTTATTAGATGGGTAAGTTAAGAGAGGGGATTTCGAGGTAGTCATAAAATAAATTGATAAGATGTCATAATTTTTTTGTTAATTTTATTTTATGTTATGGGGATTAATATTAATCGATCGATGATGTCTATTAGTATTTGTATTTAATATTGATCCTGCATTTGCTACACTTCTTTGGGGTGTAGTCTGAATGCAAATTAGACTTGAGTTAACTCATGGATGACGAGTTACAAGCATCAACCTTTGCATCTCATTCCTCACAAAAATTGGAGTCATTTGATTTATTGTTTATCTTTCTGTAATAGTTAGCTCTTATACATGTTCTACCATATCTTGGGGTAGTAGTAGTTGTCGATCGATTAACGTTGTAACAGAACTTTCAGATGAAAATTTGTATTTATTTCTGCTGCATCTTTTTTTTCAAAAGTCTTCTACATTAAAAATTTATTGAGTGATATGGGGTTCTCCTATCTATTTAGGACAGTGTAACTACCAGCACAATTCGTTAACTCGGATTGTGACAGTTAAAGCTTTTATCGGTATTGATTTATTGTCGTTGTCGCCTAAAAAAAATAGCAACAATTAAACTATTATCACTAACTAATTATCGCTAAATGTAGAATTTGTTTATTAATTAATTTGGCTATGTTGTCTTCTATTGATAGATCCTCTATTGGTTAATGTGATAAGGTATACAAGTGCTATTTTGCTGGAAATGACATCCAATGACCGGCCTTGCTGGACTAGGGTGGTCTTCGCTTGCATCTTGGATAAATTTTCAGGATCAAAATTCAAAACTTGTTAAGTTTGAAGTTTTGCCGATGAGAGGTCAAAAGTTCAAGATCCATTCATATCTTCGGCGATCTTCGGAAATTCACCCGCTATTTTGTGTTATCATAAGCAATATAGAAAAGTGGTTAGACATTAAACCTTAACTACTACTTCAGAATAACTTATTTAGATTAAAAAAAAAAAAGTATTTTCTAATGGGCCTAAAAAAAAATATATATATATAGCTGCTACTAAGGCTCAATTCTTATTGATTTCAAATACGTTGAAATCAATTAAAAAGTACCTTTTTTATTTAGTTTTTAACGTCAACCTTAAAAACTTCAATTAAGGTACTTGATGACAAAATCCATGAAGAAAGGCTACTCATTTTAAAATTAATGCCACTAACTCCTAATTAAAAAAAAAAAAACAAGACTCAACTAAGAGTAATTATTAAGAAAACTAATCATATTCCTCAGCAATAACATGAGCATATTGTATTTTGTCCTAATCTTTAGAATAATGTCAAGCCTAATTGTATATTTTAATTATGTAGATTTTTTTGTTGGTATTCGAAGCACACGTGCAAAGACCAAATCAAAATTTACTTGCTCTTATTTCAACTAATCTCAAGCACTCCTAAATCTATCTAATCTAGGTTGTAATAGAATAATTAAAATTATTATTTTATTAATTAAAAGTTTTAAATTTCAAATTTTTATAATAAAAATAAATTTTTTCTTAAAAAAAATTATCTTTAAAAATAAAATTAATAATATATTAATTTATATCTAATTAAATTTTAATACAAATATCATATAAAAGTAGCAGTCTTAAATACTATAGTACAAGGATCGAGATCCTTTTTGGATATTCCTTTGTACTAGACCTACTTTTTTCAATGAAGTAAATGTATGAAAAGTCCTACTAGTAATGATAATGCTATTATTATTTTTTCCTACCTACTCTTTATAGGAACATTATATTATTCCCTTTACCCCAAATTAACCTACACTGTTTTCATCAAATATGATTTTTTAATTTTTTTTTTAAAAAAATAACTAATATAAAGTAAATCTAACCGTTTTACGATTCCTGAGGATCCTGAGGTATTTATATGACAATGGATATTCACATTACAAATGAAATAAAAAATTTTAAATTGAATTATTTTTAAAATATAATATAAAGTAAGTATAAGTAAGATATTTAAATTATTTTAAATAACAAAATGATATATTTTTGGGATATAAATTTCTGAAAAGTAATATATTTCATATAAATTAAGAGCAACTATATGTTTTGACCTTTTTTTTTTTTTTGTTAAGTTAGTGCAATGTATAAAATGAAAAGAATGTGACATAGAAGAAAAAAAAAAAAAAAGTAGAAATGCTTTTTAAACTCAAGTTACTAGAAATAGAATAAAAATACAAATCAACAAAAATTATGATGGATGAAACTTCGTAAAGATTTCAAACTCAAATTCTGAATATAAAAAATATATTTTTTCCTCTTAAAAAAACTAAATATATATTACAAAGGATTTCTTAGTGTCCTTTTTTTATTTATTATTTTTGTTTCTGTGCATTGTTGAGAACTGAATTAAATGTCATAAATCTCATTGCTCTTCTCTGACATCTGAAGCATAGATCTATTTTGCTAGCACGTGAAGTTTTCATCGATGTCTGGCACTGCTACAATTGCCAACAAGTACAATTTCATCTAATTTTAATTTGCTCAATAACTAAGAACAAAATAAATATTTTCTCAGGTCCAAAACAAATAAATTTTCTACAATTTTATTATAATTCAAAATTTAAAATTTGTAAAAAACTAAATCGTCATACTCTTTAATGTATATTTCAATTATCTCTAGAAAAGTTTGGAAAGAAACAAAAGAATAATATTGATTTTTTAATTAATATAGTTAATTATTTTTAAAAGGGTGTATCATACTACAAGGCTCATTTAATTTGGATCAAAGAAAGTACGTTATTTGGTTTTAATATTTTCTTTTTCAGAAAGAGGAATATTTTTTTCTTGTACAAATAAATAACAAAAAGAAAGAAAAATATTACTATAGGCAAAACAAATGGACATAAAGAAAAAAGACCACGTAATTTCACTTTGTCAATTATCTGCTAATAGTTGACCACAGCAATTTAATTCGACCTACTTTTATCCCTATTGTTTTATTATTTTTTTGACTTTTTAATCGATATTCGGAATCTAACTTTCAAATTTGACTTAAAGTTTGGATTCATGCCAAGAAATACTCATTAACAAAGGTAAAAATATATTTAGAAGAATTCAAATCCGACACTTGAGCTTAATCAAAGTTTCTTGGAATAGAACTCTGCTAATCAGAAACCTGAATATGATAAAGAAGAAGGAGAAGAAGTGATGAAATCAGAGATCATTCATAGAAAAAGAGTAGAGAACTTTTTCCTTATTGATTGAGTATTTCTTCATATGAATTTTGTGTACATTATCACGTATATATACATGTAGAGATCAGTTAGTAATGAAAGGTTTAGAGGTAACTAACTATACATGTAGAGATCAGTTAGTAATGAAAGGTTTAGAGGTAACTAACTAACTAACCTAATGCTATTTTCGGTTAATAGTCTTAACTAACTAAGTTTCCAGAAAAAAGTTAAATACTGTTAAGAAACAAGTCATCCTATCCTTCTTTGTTCCAGCACTCCCCCTTAAGCTAGGTAATCCCAAATATGTTTAAGATGTCTAGCTTGGACAACAAATACTCATATGTACTCTGTTTAGCCCTTTTGTAAGAATGTTTGCTGGTTGTTCCTTGGTTGATATGTAACTTATACAAACTAGTTCCTGTTGAGTTTTTCTCTTATAAAATGACAATTTATCTCAATATGTTTGGTTTTCTCATGGTAAATAGGGTTATGAGCAATCTGAATTGCAGCCTTACTATTCATATAAATGATGACTGGAAGCTTGATATCAATACCAATCTTTTTCATGAGTCCAAGCAACCAGATAAGTTCTGCTACAGTTGAAGAAACACTTTTGTATTCAGCTTCAAATGAGCTTCTGAAAATATTGTTTTGTTTCTTAGATTTTCATGAAATGATAGAATCTCTTAGTTTCACAAAGTAACCAGTAACAGATCTCCTTGAGTATGGACATGAGGTCCAATCAGCTTCACAATATATTGTAACTTCATTCTTGAATTGACTAGGTAGAAGAACTCCTTGACCAGGCTCTTTTTTAATGTATTTAACCAATCGGATAGCAGCATCTATGTGAGACTACATTGGTTGTTGAAGGAATTGACTGAATGTTTGTACACTATATGCAATTTCTAGTCTGGTCATAGTTACATAGAGCAGTTTTCCTATAAGTCTTTGATAGCCATGATGATTAGTAGGAGGATCAACAAATGAAGAATCAACTTGATGCACATACTCATCATACTCCTTAATAGTAAGTATGATGTTTATATCAATAGGTGAACTTGAAGGCCTTGATGCATTAGAATACCCTTTTTTGACCTTGCAAATTTTATTCCAAGGAAATATTTCAGTTCACTGAGATCCTATACTTTGAAGGATTATGTAGGTTGTCTTTAGTTTCTTCAATCATTCTTAAACTTTCTCATGTAATTAACAAGTCATCTACTTAAACTAATATAATGATAGTTTCATTACTAGTCTTCTTTGTGTAGAGAGAATAATCAAATTGATTTTACTTAAGTTCCATAGCAATCAAAGCTTTTGATAATTTGGCATTCTATTGCCTTGGTCCCTGATTAAGTCCATACAGGAATTTTAAAAATTTGCACACAAGTTATTTCTTCCTCCGACTCTTAAATCCTTGTGGAAGGTCCATATATATCTCTTCATGGAGATCACATTGCAAGAATACATTGTAATACATCCATTTGATGGATGAATCAATTTCTTTAAGATGCAATGGTAAAAATTATTCTAATAGTTTTTATCATAACTACATGTGAAAAAAAATTCTAGAAGTCAATACATTCTTATTGGCTGTAGTTTTTTGCTACAAGCCTTGGTTTAAATCTTTCAACCTCTCCCTTTGCTTTGTATTTGACCTTGAAAATTTATTTGTAGCCTATTGGTCTCTTTCCTTCTGGTATTTCAATTATTACCCAAGTCCTATTCTTTTCCAGTGCTTCAATCTCAGTCTTCAAAGTATCCATCCACCTTGAATCCTTTGATACTTCTTGATAAGTTGTAGGTTTTGTGATTGAGGAAGAGTTGGCAACGTATACTTGATACTTTTGTGAGAGATTTTCATAGAACATAGACTTCCCTAATGCATAAAACTCCTCTTTGTGTATGTTTAGTGACACAAAGTCTTTAAGCCATAGTGGAGCCTTTCTGTCTCCTGTGGTTTTCCTTTGCACTACAGGTGCTTGTTGTTGTTGCATAACTAGTGGTGGTTATTAAAGATCTACTTGTGCATGTATATTTGGATTTTTAAATTGATTGCTATCAGAATCATCTGGCAATAAGTTTAGCTAGAATAAGACTGTTGTAATTTCCATACTAGGTAGATTGAGTAATGCTATCATTGGGCTTGTTAATAGTAAGGTGTTTTGCTCATCAAAAGACTTTGATTTGAAGGAGAACACATCTTCTCTGAAGCTCACATCTCTGTTCAAAAAGAAAACACAATTAGTAGGATTATACAGTAAGTAACCTTTTTGAGTCTCAGAGTATCCTATTAAAATAGACTCTCTGACTTTAGGCTGTAATTTATCAGTTTATTATATTAATTTAGCGTAGCATAAGTAACTCATTACTCTCAGATATTGAATGGATGACTTTGGGCCATATAAGTTTTCAAAACAAAGACAAGTTATTTAATACAGTAGAAGGCATCATGCTAATAAGGTATACAACAGCCTTACACATAATCCCAAACTTTATAGGAAACACCTTGAAACCTTAGAGCTCTTGTAACTTCTAAAATATGCTTATGTTTTCTTTCAGCCACACCATTCTGTTGTGAGCTATAGGAACAATTAGTTTGGTGAATTACACCTAAACTTTTAAAGAAATTAGTGCATACTGAGTTAACAAACTCAATACCATTATGCGACCTCACAACTTTAATTACTTTGTTAACTGAGTTTGAACAAACTGTATAAATTAAGAAATTATCACACATACATCTGATTTAAGTTAAAGAAAGTAAATCCAAGTCATCCCTGAGTAGTCATTTATATAGTCAAAAAATACTTATTTTCTTCAATCGTATGAATCTTATAAGGTCCCCATAATTCACATGAACCAATTCAAAGACAATCGATGTTTTGCACAACCTAATAGAAAAAAGAAAGTCTTGCTTGTTTAGCTCTACGACAAACACTACATTTAGTAAGTCTATTAGCTATTACTTTACTATTAACATATAGAAGTTGACTTTGTACATTGATAGACATATGTATTAATCTTTATGCCACAAGTCTATGTCTAGATTGACAGAATTAAGAGAAATATTAGTAGATTCTTCAGGTTGTTAGCATTTAGCACAATAACTTTATAAGCTTTTTTGATTGGAGAGTTGACAAAGAGATAGAGACTATCTTGTTGTCACCAATCCCCTTCACCTTCTCATTGTAGAGACCTCAAACACACAAAACTCAGGATAAAAGAAAATAAGACAGTATAATTCTTTTGTTAGCTTAGAAATAAATAGTAAATTGAATTTAAACTGGGGGATATGAAACACATTTGTAACTGTATCTTTCCCAAAGGTGTTTCTTGAACTAATATGTGACTAATTAAATATCTCTATTTGGCAAGAAATTTTTCTTTGGTATACTAGTTTCTGATATAGATAATCTCTAGTGTCTATAATCAATTGGAGACTAACTTCTGAATACCTTGACTTTACTGATTTACCTATAGAGTTAGCAGAGTACCTAGCCTTGTCTTCTTTATTCAACAGTTGAAGGATTTGAGAATATTGTTCTGAGTTGAAGAGGCAAGGGTTGATCTGAGGTATATAAGGTATTTTTCCTCTATTTATGGTAGACTTTTCAGTTGATCTGGTGTCTGTACTTGCACCTTGATTTAGTTGTTGTGAAGCTATGAACCCACTAGTGTGATCTTGAGAAGTAGTCTCCACAGATGCATTACATACAACATTATGAGCATAGTTCATTTTAAACTTAAAATCAGCAGAATAGCTAACCACTTTTCAACAAGTTTTTTTGGTGTGACCCCTAATGTTGTGCACTTCACATATCAGATTGTAGTTTTTCTTGAACTTTTGGCTTTGTTGTCCATCATTTCTTATAAACATAGTCGAATCTCCACTTTTGATAAACAAAGAAGACTCATAGCCATATAAGCAAGGTTACACCCAAGAATTTCAGCATTGATATTGACTGATTTTTTACTTTCATCATTCACTACCATATCATATGCCTAATTCACAGAGGGTAGTGGATTTATTAGTAAAATTTGACTCATGACTTGACCATAAGAGTCATTCAGGCCCATCAGAAATTGATATAATTTCATCTTTTGTAGATACACTACATAGTCCTTCGATGGACTATATTTGCAACCACGAACATACACTAATGCCTCAAATCCTTCAGCCTTAAATAGTGGATTGATACAGACGTAGTTTCTTGAAACAATGTTGTGATTTCTTTGTGTAAGTTGAAGTTTCTTGCACTATCAACCTTGTTGAATCTCTCACACAGATCATCCCACACAACCTAAGCACTAATAGCATACATAATTTCACCAAGAAGATTATTAGCTACTGCACTCATTATCCAAGACAGGACAATAACATTCACCTTTTCCTAGTGATTACCTATTTCAGCTAGAAACTTATCCTAAGAACAAGATCTATCAACCAAACCTAACTCCTTTTATCCTAGTAATGAAAATCTCATAGATCTAGATGGAAAATTTCTCAATTCCAGTCAATTGAAATAAGATGCGTTGCTAACCACTTATATTTGAGGGACGAAGAAATAATGGGTGATTGTAATCTATTCCCATGACATTAGAGGTAGAACCTGAACCATTAACTTGTTCTCATTGGAGTTTGACGTAGTAGCCATTACAACCATCTTGATGATTTCTTGAGCAGCGAAATTTATTTCAAACCGAGGAAATTGCATATCTCAGAGTCGAATGCTCTGATATCATAAACTTAATAAGAGTTCTTTGGATTAGAACTCTGTAAATCAGAAACCTGAATATGGCAAAGAAAAAGGAGAAGAGGAAGTAAAGAAGAAGATAATGAAATTAGAGACCATTCATAGAGAAAGAGTGGAGAATCTTTTTTCATGTTGATTATTTCTTCATATGATTTTGTGTACATTATCAAGTATATATATAAATGTAGAGATAAGCTAGCAATGAAAGATTTAGAGGTAACTAACTAGCTAACATAATCCTATTTTTGGTTAGTAGTCTTAACTAACTGAGTTTCCGAAAAACAGTTAAATACTGCTAAGAAAATAAGTCTTTCTTTCCTTCTTTATTCCAGTAAGACTAGATTAAGAATGAAAGAGCTACTACTTTTTATTACAATTCATAAGACAGACTTGACTTCTTTTTTTATTTTTGATTGAAAAAAGATGTTGTTGCTGCTTTTGAAATATATTGAATTACATCAACATCGACAAATATACATTAAATAAAGAATAATAGAAGAAAATGAGATCTCTTACCCTCTTACAAAATGAATTAAGAAAATATTTTTTTAATATTTCTATGTGTATAAATCTCTTTTGTATAAAAAAAAATAAAAATCTCTTATAAAAATATCATAAAATTAAATAAAATTTCTATGGGTTGGAAAATAAGTCCTCCCGAACAATTGGATTTACGGTATCATTATCTATAAATCCATTATTAGTACTTGATTAACATGAAAATAGAAAAACTGAAATTGTACGTTAGTACTTTTGAGTTTATTATTCATAGTGTCAAATTTCCACGATCTTGCAATAATATAACGTGCTGAGATTTTGATAGGCATTCAATCAATATTCAATAAAATCTTGATTAATACTTTTCATTATCATTGATAGATCTAGCCTAGACTAGATGTCACTACACCAATAATATTTAATTTAATTCAAGTATGTAGTCTTATTATAACTAATATAGTGATTTGATCCTCTAATCAATCAACTAGATACCTTGTACATACATAATACATTAGATCTCAATTATGAGTATCCAAAATTGAGTAGTATTATGGCTTGAGCTATCAAATTTAAGGCATGATTTCGAATTACTTGAACTTCAAAGTGAACCTCTTCAATTGAAATTATGCATGTATAATAAGCCAAACATATGTGAATTCAAGATTGAAATTTTGTAGAAATTTTTGAATTTGTTATTTTCCTATTAGTTTAATAATCTTGTGAAATAAAATGAGTCTTGAATGAGTGAAAATGAAAAATATAAATAAAGCTATTTTTTTTAATTATATATATAAAAAAAAAAAAAAAGACACACACATACCCTCTACTCATTCTGATGGAGAAAACAAAAAATGAACATCCAAAAGAAAAAATTTCAGTTTGGACAGATAAGTGTGAAATCTTAATCTTAGAAAATTACTGTCTAAAAAGAAGTTAGATTTATGTCATACATCATGTTACATCATACTATTAAATTCAATGAAAGTAGACACTAATTAAACAAAATACGACATGTTTGTAAACATTATTTAGAAACTCTTTTTTAAAAAATCATTAGAAAAAGAAAAAAAAAAAAACTACAAACTATGTGGATTTCCATCATCAAATTTTGTGGGACCTCAAGCATGTGAACAACTCTTTAAAGCTACAATAATTAGAGAAATTATATAATTTTAAACAACAGTAAAGTAGAGCAAAAGAGTGAGAGAGAGAGGCAATAATGTTTCGAGTTAAAATCAAATTCAATTTCATCCTAAATACAAAATAGATAGAATTTGAGAGGTCGATTTTAATTTTAATTTCATATTCATGTTACTTTACAAGATTACATAAAATATTTAACTTCAAATTAATACTATTATTTTAAATTTCTAATTCTCCTAAAAGTAGGATTTTGAAATTATAAATTATGTTTTTTATTTTATTTTTTTAAATATGAAACTTGCTTTGGATTTTGTAAAAAAATATTTATGGAAGGATTTTATCAGAGAATAGTCAGTTATTACCCTCCATATATTTGTCATATATAACGATCCTATTAGTTGACGTATTAATTTTTTATGCTTATATTTTTTAATTGATTTCTTTAAAACTCGAAACTCTCCCCTTTCAAGTTAAAGTCATCGACGTCATGACTGACATGGGACCACAACTAAGAAGATGTCGAAAAAGATGTCGATAATATGGTGTAGAATAAACTAATTTATACGATAATAA
>JBDJHY010000049.1:8179738-8191496 GCA_039654485.1 Withania somnifera | reverse complement strand
AGAGTAATTTATTTTGCTTCGCTGTGATGGAATAGTCTTTTCACATGACAAATTTGTCAGCAAAACAAGTCATCCCTCATAGAATGCATTAATCTGTTGTTCAATGCTTTTCTGTGTATAAACAATATTACCATTAGAGGTGATTAAATTAGTAATAGTATTTATAGTCAATATGTTCTTCAGGTATGCAAAGAAGTATGCAGCATTAGCATCTCCTAATTTCAACCACTGCACTCTTGATTTCTGTTTTATAGTACTCTCCTTTATTATACTCTATTTCTCTAGCATCATTTTCAGTTCCTTTTTCTTTTGCATATTAGGAGCCATTTCATCTGGATCCCTCATGACACTTTGAATAAATGTTAATTGCTCCCTAATGTCATTCACCTTGTCCCTCCTCAATAGCAGCCTTCATTGAACCCCTTTTCCTATCCTTGCTACCTATGAAATGAGTCCCTCTTTCATTCACTAAAGAAGACGCAAAACCCCTTTTTTGCTCCTTCTATTAATAGAAAAAGGACACTCCTATCGTTGTTTAAGTAACTCATAGGGCTCCCTCAGCTCAGCCAATGCAAAAGTAGTCTTTTATGCGAGGAAAGGCCTGACTGACTGACATCTGTTAACTATGCTTTATATAGATTGGAAGCTAGAGAGATACTAAGGTATAGTGCTGCTACCAGAGAACGTTTACTTGTAGCTAAAGCGCGAAAAAATGAGCCTTATTTTATCACAATCCTTTTTCGTAGAAGAAGTATTTATTGGTTCTCCAGGAAAATATGTTGGTCTAGCAGAAACAATTCGAGAATTTAAATTAATCCTTTCCGGAGAATTAGAGTCCAGTACACACACCATAAAAAATTAGTCAATGTATTTTTATGACTATTGAGTGATAGTTGAAGTAGGAAATTCACTTTTAATAATTCAGATATAAAATTTTAAAAAATTAAAATAATTTATGTGTGTTTTTTACCCTTTAGCTCTTGAGGTAATATACATAGCCCTAATTTCATATTTTTGACCTAGGCTTCGTGCTTTCCAAAGATACTTATTGTACTATATTGTTAGTATAAATATGATACGTGTTTTGATTATAATTTAGATCATTAAATTTATCATTATGAATCAATAAAAAAAATTTAACGATTGATTTGATACAATCACATTATATATTACTTTGTCTTTTCATATTATTTAATAATTTTATTTTATTTTATTTTAATTTTTTAATAATAGCTCTATCTTATATCTCTATATCCTTTCTTGTTGATTTATCCTTTTAGATCAATAATGTAACATTACACAAATACCAAAAAAGAAAATTTATTATTTAAACATATATTCATCAAAAATAATGTAATATAATAGGCTAAAATAGAAAGAATGGATAACAACCATCCAAAGGTGTTTCAAAGTGGAGCATATTCTAACCTATTTCTACTTGCTTGACTATTTTGTTGTGGTAATAAGCATGTTTGCTTGACTATTTTGTTGTGGTAATAAGCATGTTTGACTTTCACTGAGTTGCCATTGACAGTGTGACTAGAAAAAATATTTAATTCCTTTTTTTTTTTTTATTTTTACCTTCACTGTACTGAAGGTTAAAATAAGAAGTCAACTTTTAAAAAAAATCTTAGGCATTTCCCAAAAACTTCTTACTTAGTAGTAATTCTTTAGATCTTAATCAATTATTATATACAGTTACTTTTCTAACTTAATAAATTATCATTAATATTTTCTTTTGTCTTATATTAATTGTTTACTAAAATAAAAAATAAAAATTTATTTTTTAAATATTCAATCTTGAATGCTTTATTTCTCAAAATGTGTGATTTTAATTTTTTTACTCGACTTAATAAATTTTTTTATAAAATAAATATTTTAATTCGTAATTATAAAGCTATCATTTATATCATTTTTAAATAATATAATTAATAAAAAAAATTATTTTATAACGAAGAATTATAACGTAATATTTATCATAACACAAATATTTATGATATTTCGTAATAATAAACTTTCATAATTGATTCTTCAATCCATCTTAGGAAAAAAAAATAATACCTTATAAAAAATTATTAAGCAGAATCGCTTTTTATAATTTTACGGGTACAAAATAATAAGGCCTAACTTTTTAGGTATCATAACCAACAAATTAATTAAAATAAAAAATTGACAAAAAACGACAAAATGTGTGACATCTCTCTTTTTCTCTAATAATAACCTTCTCTCCTACAGAGAGAGAGAGAGAGAGAGAGAAGCAGCATATATGATAACTATGGAATTTTGTGTTCTGTTACCTAAATTCTTCTTCCTCATCAGAGGAATATGACATCATGAACCCAGTGGGAAAATTAAAAGTACTATTGAGAGAATGATTTGAGTTTCTGTTTAAGCCACACACTTCTCTTCATCTATATATTTTCTGTCAGTTGAATTTGGTTTTTTGAACCATTTTTGGAAAAAAGATAGAGAATTCGGTGTTTAACTAAACTTGGAAAAAGAGGTTTCCAGATTGGCTTTCTGTGGCTTGTATTCATTGGAGTTGGATTTTGAGCTGTCCCCACTTCTTGAAAACACAAGAGAGAGAACAAAAGGACCAAATTTTGTTTTAGATTTATATGAACTCTGTTGAAAAAAAAAAAAAAAAAAACCTTACACAAAATAAATTCATTTTGGAAGTTGGGTGGTTGAATGTTGTGTATTTAGGTTTGCATCTTCTTGAATTGTATTTGTGTTGAAGATGGCTTCAGGGGTGGGACTTGATCAAGACAGTGGTGAAACTAAAGGAGGCATGTGGGAGTTAGACCAAAAACTTGATCAGCCTATGGATGAAGAGGCAGGAAGACTAAGGAATATGTATAGAGAAAAGGTATGATGGGGCTTTTCTTTTTAGTTTACTTGATTGATTGATGCCCTTTTCCTCTTTTTGGGACTTGCTTTAATCATTTTCTTTTATTCTGGGGACCATTTTGTTATATGTGACTGAATAGTCAATTTTTGTTTTCTCATTCCTCATGATGTTGCTTGAGCTACTCTTTTCATCTTATGCATGAGTATTTTGTTATCATGAGAGTCTTGAGGAAGATTGCTATCTCTAGCATGATTCTTGATCCATGTCATGTGGTGGAAGGCTGTTTCTCTTCTCCTTTTCTCCCTTTGGGTGGGTGTAAGGTTTGGGAAGATAATTTTTCATGTTGAAGACTTAATGACTTCATCTTTATGATGTCTATTGATGACCAATTCAAGAAATTTGATTTCGTACCTATATGCAGGTGTCTACTTTTACTTACTGTATGAGTTTCTGATCCCATAATTGTGAGTATTTGGTTGGTTACTGAGTGGTTATGAGTCCATTTTTAGTTGTGATCACTCATTCTTCCAGTGTGCTGATTCAGTTGTCTTAATTCAGACTTTCTCGTCATTGTTGCTTCTGCGGCTTGCTTTTCAGAGTCTGGGAGTGGTTTATGGAGACTTGGGGACGTCTCCTTTGTATGTGTTCTACAATACATTCCCCCACGGAATTGATGATCCAGAGGATGTTGTTGGCGCACTTTCACTAATTATATATTCCCTCACACTTATTCCTCTCCTCAAATATGTTTTCATAGTTTGTAGAGCAAACGACAACGGCCAAGGTAAGCTAATTTCGGAGTTCAAGACTCATCTGATTTAGTTAATGATTCTGTATTATGCATGTTTCATGTCTTTTAAGTTTTTGCATGCCTTCATGTTGAGCAGCTTTCCTGTATGAGAAATGTTTATTCCACTGGTAGCTGTAACTTCCAAGAGAAATGCTGCTAAAAAATTATTGAAACGGGATGTTACTGCTTAACTTGATTAGGCACCTTTATATTGGCTTGACAGGTTGGCTCTTTTTGCTCCTTTTGTCTAGTTAATGCAGTTTCAAGACTGGTCAAGTTGGAGATAACCCTTCAATTCTGGCTTAACCTGACGTGGCATTGCAGCAGTGGTAGTTGGGTTTAAGAATATCAAACGGATTTGTGTGCGTGCTTGTGTGTTTGTCTCTGTGTGAGAGAGAGAGAGAGAGAGATAGGGGTGAAAATATAAGGATGGAAGATACATCCTAAAACTTTCCCACTTATGTACTTGGTTGGTTTCTTGAGTTGCTTTCTTCTTGAGAAAACAATATGAGTGTTGTGGCTGTGTTTATGTCCTAGAGAACAACATCTTAACAACAGAATCCCATGGCTCAATTGGTGCATCATATTTAATGCGAACCAGACTCCTTAATCATGTGCGATGTTCTAATTTGTTCACTACAGTTTGGATTTCTGATTTGATTTGGGGTAAAAAGAATCATGTGCGATGTTCTAATTTCCTTGTTAGCATTTACTACTATGTTTTCTATAAAATTTTGGTTTTTGCACCTGGGGGATGATGAAGGTTTGAGGAATTCTATGTTAACGATGTTTTTGGCCTGAAATCTAAGCTACAGCCTTTCCTAACCTCTAGATCTTCCAAGTTATCTTCTTTCATAGACCATTTTTGACCTTTCATTATGGCGCACGTTTGGTGAGGTTCTCTTGTTGACCGCAAGATCTGACATTATTTCATGTTCTTGAAATTCCCAATTTACACAAACTTATTCTCTACTCACCCTTAAATTTTTTTTACTTCTCCTTTGCTCTGTTTCAGAAGAAAAAGAAAATAAAGTGAACAGGGTAAAGCATCAAAGATGTTGCACAAGTTGAAAATGTCGAAATAATTGACGGTTGAATGAAAATTTTAGATTGTATTGCAATATGAGAAAAGCTTGTTGATAAATCGTGTTTAGATACGTAGTTGTTTGCTAAGTATATCTTAATTTTACATGGAGAAGCAGTTACTATATGCTTAATTTAAAGAACCTTTTCTTTACTACTGTGATAAACCAATTGCTCTAACGTTGACAATGTTATAGACACATCATTAAGGTAATGAACTTTAGCTCATTGGTTAATTATATTTAAGGATTTTGCAGTTTGAATGCAGTCATTTTATATTGTTATTTAGTTAACTTAATTTCCTTTTTCCTCACGTGCTTTACATTTTTCATTAATCAACTCTCAACTGTGGAGCAACATGAAAGATATGTTCTCTAATTAATGCATGGAAACATTAAAGATGATAAAATTGAGTTTTATGTCTTTCCAGGTGGGACTTTTGCTCTTTATTCTTTGTTATGTCGCCATGCTAAGATAAAGACAATTCCCAACCAACACCGGACAGATGAAGAGCTGACAACTTATAGTCGCAGCACATTCCATGAGCACTCATTTGCTGCAAAAACAAAAAGATGGTTGGAGGCATATCCATTCAGGAAGACCTCAGTTCTTATTCTTGTAGTTATTGGAACTTGCACGGTAATAGGTGATGGAATTCTTACTCCGGCTATATCAGGTAATTGTTTGAAGCTTGTTTTTTACTTGTTGTCTAATGGGTTGACAGAAGTTCATTATTCTAAACAGTGAAGAACTTTCCAAAATCGGTAGGATATGATTGCAACGTGAATGACCTAAATCCATCAAGAACCGGCTTTACCCTCGATAAAGATGCACAACCTAGTGGAAATAACACCTCGTGTAGCTTATGATGGATAACTGAAGGTTGTGCTGTTCATTAGTAATTTTGATCAAAAGAAAGGTTAATCTGATTAGACTAATTTCCTCTGCCAGTACCAAAAGTTTTTTTCATCAATATATTCAGCTTTACACCAAAAACAAAAAGGAGAATGCAGTTCTTGATCTTCTGAATAGTGCTAGCTGTATCTTCAGAACATCTGAAGTGTCTCTTCGTCCAGTAAGTCCACTAAATAGCTGCTGTGACAATTTTCCATCTGGCTTTGTTGGTAGTAGTTCTCCCTCTCTATCATTCCAGCATGGCAGAAGTTCAGTTGTTGATCCTGGCATTGCCCATCTAATACCCCTGAGGTTGAGAACAAGTCCCACAGATGACTAGTCACTTTGCACTATAGGAACGGATGGCTGATTGTGTCGGCCTCTTGGCCACGCAAGTAGCTCCTTGAACAAATTGATATACCCCTTTTCATCAAATTGTCCTGGATTATAGCAACTTCTTTCACTACCAGCCAAGTAAAACATGCCACTTTATATGGTGTCTTTACTCTTCATATATGTTACCTACCAATGTCACAATTAGAAACAGAAGTAAATGGATTCGCAGTACTCAGATCAAGGCACTTAAGTCCTTTAGAAAAGAATGACAAGATTCTGAGTGCGAAATTAATCTATTTAATTTTCGTTCTCAATTAAGAATACGCTATTTAATCCTTTGATTAATAAAATTTATGCATTTGAAATTACATAAAAGGCACTTTTTTATAATAATAATTAAAAAAAATAAATTCTAGTCAAAAGGAAAACGGTTTAGTTATGGTGTCATACAGAGTATGAGAAAGCTTACGAAGAATTGTTCTCTATATTTTGGTTTATGTTTCTATTAGTTTTTATATTTTACGTTTGTGACAAAGAACTTATTCAGAAAAAAATTTCTCAGTTCTTTCAGCTTCTGGTGGGATCAAGGTGGATCATCCAAAGATGAGTAATGGTACTAGTCTACCTATTTATTAACACCACTTTTTTTCCTTTGTTGATTCATCTTCTTAACTGCTTCTCTTTTAATCATTTACCATGACTTCAATACTTTAATTCCATCCTTCGACGCTATTTGAAAAAAATTAATTTCGGTGTTCTTTGATGCAGATGTTGTAGTGGTTGTTGCTGTTGTTATATTAGTTGGTTTATTTAGCGTACAACACTATGGCACAGATAGGGTTGGTTGGCTGTTTGCTCCAGTTGTGCTGCTTTGGTTTCTTTTAGTAGGAGGTATTGGCATCTTCAACATCTGGAAGTATGATAGCTCTGTTTTGAGGGCCTTTTCTCCTGTGTACATATATAGGTATTTTAGGAGGAGAAAGAAAGAGGGTTGGACATCCCTGGGAGGAATAATGCTCAGCATCACAGGTTTTATCCTCTTTTCAAATATCTGTTCGAGGTGTCCTATCTCAATAGCTTCTTAGATGGCAAAGAATGACTGTTTGAACTCTGATAGTTGTTGACTACTTCAGGAACAGAGGCACTTTTTGCTGATCTTGCTCATTTTCCGGTGTCGGCAATACAGCTTGCTTTCACTCTCGTGGTTTTTCCTTGCCTTCTTTTAGCATATACAGGGCAAGCTGCATACCTCATGCAAAATAAGGAACATGTTGTCGATGCATTCTACCGTTCTATTCCAGGCATGTCTTGCTCTCACTCTCTTAACTTTAATATATATTAGTTATACATATTTTTCTCAAAAATAAAAAGTTAGTTATATCTATTGGTTTTGGTTCACGGTGGCAAAATCGATTAGTAGTGTGAATGCTAATGAGTTGTATGTCAATAGAGCTTAGAGCCTGCCCCTAGCTTTTCTATTCTTTTTCCAGGTATGTCCCTAGCTTATCTAAATTTTGTCGTTAGAGAGAGCATAGTTTGTGAATTGAAAGAAGGAAAAGTATGTGGACTTTGGTCACCAAGTGAGACAGCTAGAATGGACTTGTTGCGAGTTAAGACTGTGTTGGTAGACCAGTTTAGAAAAGGAGTTTCCAGTTTCTCCAAAAATTTCCTTAACAGAAAGCAGTCTCTTGAATCATGCACCGAATACTACTGAAGTTAAAAACCCTTTCTCCTACAAATGATAAATTAAGGGCAGTCATAAGGAGCTGTGCCCTTAGGCCTAAAATAATGCACCTTACTTGAGTGATACCTGAAGAAATACCTCGGTGTGCCTGCTCCACTAGACTTTGCCTTTGAAAATTAGTTTTACTTGTTAAATTGCACTCCTTGTTCTCATTGTAATGGATACTAGATTCTTTTTTCAAGTCATGATGCTTTTGTTGATGTCACATCAAGATTTATATTGTGAGTAGATTAAGCTTTCAAAAAAAAATCCATTTAACTAATCTTTTTGAGAACTGGTAATTTTTTATTCGTCGGCATTAAGAATATGCGGGAGACCTTTTCTACAAAAGAAATAAAACATAGAAGTAATACTTAAAAGGATCTTAAAAATTCTAAATGATTTGAATCCCCTAATTCTATATGTTTAAACCAAAAAGCTAGAGATACAATGCAATTCCATTTAACCTTGTGGATGGAATTGGATATATCTTCAAAATTTCTACTATTTCTCTCCTTCCACACAGTCCACCAAATGTGGATTAGATTTCACCAGATCTTTTATTTCTTGCTCCCTCCTCTTCTTACCCAACAGCTTGGAAGGTCTGCAGTGTGTTCTGGTATAGTCCACTTCACTTCTAAAACGTTGAGGAACATAGACCAGATTTGAGTTGTGAAAGGGCAACGTAAGAATAAATGACTGTTTGTTTCCCGTCTTTCCACATAAAGAGCACCAAGGAAGTATGATCTTCCCATTCTTCCTCAAAACTTCATGAGTCAGGCAGGCCTTTAACATTTGACTTTTGTAGGTGCTGAGTTCCTCCACTCTTTTCCACAGATTCATATTGCTATTGCCTCGTACATTGTCCCCCTTCTGTATGCCCTGCCAAGTGCCAGCTGAGAATATCCCATCTTTGTTATGCATCCACCTGACTGCATCAGGGCTATTTTTGGTTCATGCAAGCTTCCCCACTTCTTCCAGTAACTTGGCCACTCTCCCTGTCTCCCAGTGATTAAGCAATCTTCTAAAAGAAAGGTCCCAACTTTGCTCTGTCTAGCAATCTTTGCCTCAGGATTGGTACAAATACTGAAAAGATCAGGGCACAAGTCCTTCAAAGGTGTTTGGTTAAGCCAAACATCCCACCAGAACCTGGTTCTTCTCCCATCTCCCACCTTAATGTACATATCTCCTTCAAGCTTAGCCCACAAATTTCTAATTGTTCTCCACACCCCCACTCCATACACCTCAGTATAACTAATCTGTAAAACATGTAAATTCCATTCCATGTTTTGTTTGTAATGAAAATTAGACTCTTTCTATAAGTCAAGATGCTTTTATTGACGTCGCATCAAGTTCTATGTTGAATTTAGATTAAACTTTCAAAGAAATCCATCCGACTAATCTGTATAACATGGAGTGATGGAGTATCCTTTCTACATCAGATATACACATGGAATAAAGAACAGATCTTTACTCTCCCCATCGAACTTTGAATTCCTTTAAAACTCTCTTTTTTTTCCTCTTTATCAGCCAAAACCGCAGAAGTATGATACTTTCCACAACATATTTTTTCCTTGCTTCCTATCTCAATCTCCAAGTCACCAGTAATTTTCCACAGTACCAGGTAGCACCCAGGCCACATCAAATATGGCATACACCTAGGATAATAACTCTGTAGTTAAGCTACAATATAGCAATATGTGATTGTATGTAATCCACTTTCCTTACAGGAGCAGCGATAACTAACTATTATCATCCTCTTCCTTCTCATATTACCTGCTGTTAGGAGAGCACCTCCACGTCACAATGAAGTGAAGAAAGCTGCTCTCTTGGGTACTCATTTTTCCATATTTTTCTCTACATAGGCCTCAATACCCTTCCACGAACTCCCTTCCCCGTGAATAAGTAATCATAATAGAACTTAGCCGTCCCTTCCCCGTGAATAAGCAATCATAATAGAACTTAACCGAGGAGTTATTCGGTGATGACCCTTCCAAATGCTTTCTTCTCCAGAGCTAGTATAACTATAGATCTTGTGGGGAAAAACATCAAGATCATTCCCACTCTAATGTTGATGGGTATTCTGCAAGACATTTCATTACACTTTGACATACCATCTTTTCCGAGAAGATCTGCCTGTAGTATAATTGATGGTTTGGATAAAAAGTAGATTATGAAAAGTTTATCTTTCCAAGTTGAGTTCCCACACCAAACATCAGACTTAGTCCATGGCCATTTTTGACCGTGAAGCTGATGGATCTATAGAGAACTCATTCTGATAGTATATCCGTCAGTTTTATCTAGTGATGTGTCAGATACATAGGACCTGCTCTATTCCAGGTAATTATGCCTCAATTTTGCAATCCCTTTTTTATTGTCGGTGACTGCTCAAAGTTTAAGGATAGTTGTCAGTCCCTGGCTTACGGCAGGCACTTTTTGTCATTGGTTCTATTTTATTTTTACAAAATCGATGAATACTCTGATACCTGATTTATAATTTGGTTTACAATCTTTAGAAGGTAGCATATTGCAGCCCATTTTTGGAAAACACGGGTTCAAAGAAAATGAAAATTGTGGTACTAGTGAAGCTGACACCAGACGCTTAAGTGCGAAGTAGTAATGTCTTTGACAAATCATCTTTTGGTAATGCAGAGAGCATATACTGGCCAGTTTTTGTTGTTGCAACTTTAGCTGCTATCGTAGCAAGTCAAGCAACAATCACTGCTACATTTTCAATAATCAAGCAAGCCCTGGCACATGGCTGTTTCCCAAGAGTCAAGGTAGTACATACATCAAAGAAATTCCTTGGCCAGATATACATTCCTGATATAAATTGGATCCTTATGGTTCTTTGTATCGCTGTGACTGCTGGATTCAGAAATCAAAGCCAAATTGGCAATGCATATGGTGAGTATGTATTTTGAATATAATATTGCTTCATTTTGTTTGACTTTACTGATGCAAAATACAGATAAATGTGATGTGACTGGTTGTGTGGTGCTGAAACTGCTGCTTAAGATGCTAAATTACTTCTTCACACCTTCTATCGTACTTGTAATTAGTAATTCTGTTTTCAACCTCTTGAATGGTGGTTCTATCTTTCTGGGACCTTATCAGGACGGTGTAAAGAACTACTGTTCATGTTCATGTTTTGACGTATGCATGCTAGAGGAAGAAGTGTATCTAAATGTAAGTCTGGAAGTTTAGTAATTGAATCCATGCAACAGCTTTTTATACTAGCGCACTCAAATGTGTCGAATATGGTTTTAGTTTTTTTCTTAAGCTATGAGAATCTCATGGTACTAAACTTATGAGATATAATGAATTGCGGGAAGTGTGACAACCCATAGATTTAGGGATATTAAAAGGGTGACAGCAAACCAATGTTGAGGTATTTTTGGTAGATCTACAACCAATGCTATATTTTCGCTAAGTACATTGATGAAATTTAATAGGAAGACAGTAGGTTATTCATGTGATATTCATTTTTTTTGTGAGGTAAAGTTTTATTAATATGGTATAAAGCAGTACATGACTAAGCATCCTCCCAACCACACACAGCTACTTATTCCAACCCAACAGATTCAAGAAATCCAAGTATTGATCCACACTGTCTATTGCTCTACTATTACATCAGAAATATAAATTATGCATACATTTGTTCTTACTCTCTTATCCCCGGTCGAGCTCTATACTACCCAATTTTTTGTCTTGTAAAGGAAAATGAAGCTGAGATGAGATTATGTGGGATAGTGGTACCCTAAAAGAAGACAACTTAGATATGAAGGTCTAGTTCTGCATTAAAATGACGGCGTAAATGAAGATTTATCGCGTGATATTAAATAGGATGGCTGAAACAGAGTCCTGTATTTGGCATTAACCCCATGTGGAACCTGACCTTGAAACTTACATATTAACATAGCATTTTCTTGAACAGGAACGGCAGTTGTGATAGTCATGTTGGTGACAACGTTCCTCATGACCTTGATAATGTTACTAGTTTGGCGCTGCCACTGGGTTCTTGTCCTTATCTTCACCGTCTTATCTCTTGTGGTTGAATGTACCTACTTCTCTGCAGTGC
>JBDJHY010000049.1:8069066-8082996 GCA_039654485.1 Withania somnifera | reverse complement strand
TAAATCAAGTTAAATGATATCATATAAATTAAAATAAATGGAGTAATAAAGTAAGAAAAATGTATGAAATTTGAAGTTATGTTGAAGTCTGGCTTGGTTTCTGAATTGCTTGCTCAAACAATATGAGAAGCTATTTTTCTTTTACCCTAAGGATTATGGTAAGAGTGGAATAGTATCTATCCTGGAATTCAATGAGAACGACAATTCTAATAGTTAACATTTTCTCCTTTTAACCGTCCTTGTGCAATTTGAATTCCTAAAGAAGTTTGGCCAACTACCTCCAAGGGATAGCAAATTCAAGGATAGAATTGCGGATCTTAAGAATAATTCAAGGAGTTACTGATTTAACTAAGTTGAAGTTGCTTTTGAAAAGAATTTTAATCCCATTACTGGTAACTATGGATCTAAGACATTGTAGGGTATCTTTGATAGGCTTTTTCCTCCTCGGTTGATCAAAATATTTAAAGAATATCTTTTCTCTAGAAAAATAAATTCTTCACAAATAAGGAAAATAATATTATGTCCAATATTAATTGTGTCTTCCTCACCCTCATGCTTCTGACTTTCTGGAGTTTATGAGGGATAGATGATCAAATAAATAAAGTTTTAAATACGCAGTTCAAGAGCATTATTTTTTGAGAGATTTCTTTCTATATATCTCCAAAATCTGGTCTTCAAACAAGGCCTACAAAAGTAAAGATGGGCTATATCGCAAGAATAAACCAACCGAAAGAAAAAAATTTAGCGCTTTTACACATTACCTACAAGATAACTACAAATACACTTCATAATAAGTGAAATTAGTCATGAGCCAAAAGATAAAGAAGCAACCAACTACATTCATAGTGAAAAGGTATTTCCACTATCAGTGTAACTAAGTAAAATAAATATGAAAAGAATTGGCCAGGTTATGACTTAAGTTTCCTCTAGTGACTTGCCTGGAGAAAATTAGTTTGAGCGCAAGTTTTTAAATGGAGGTTAACACTACTGTATCTAAATATATGCGAGGCTCAAATCAAAGCGTTGATTTCTAAAACAATGACAAGGTGATTCATCCAATGAAGTGTTCTGATATTATCTATAAGAATGGACTAGCTAATATAATGCTGGTTCATATCCAATTGAACTAGTCCTCAATTAACCTTCTGAGGCTATCATTGAATATTAATCCCGGCAGAATGGGACTATCAACCTCTAAATGACTGAACAACAAAAGAAGTTGGTATAATGTAAGGTCTCTCCTCTAGTCAAGCATGAAATCAAACACCCTTTTGACACATTTTTTGCCAAGAGTTCAAACCTTAACCTCTTAATCTAGGGATTTGACTAATTTTCATGAAGTAAGAAGACTCAAGGATTCATTTTAATTTCCTTTTTGTTTTAAGCCTATTGGCCAACATTGGCACTAAAACTTGATGAATTTATTCACATCTGTAGACTAAAGCATCTTTAACGCTATCCTCAACGGGTGCAACAAAATGGGCAACGAAGGAAACCAAAATAACAATCAAGGTGACAGGAAATGTTCTTTACAAGAAAGAAAGAGAGAACTTTATTCAGCACTGGATAACATTACACGTGAGCATACTTAAAATTCTACAAATCATTACTGAAACTAGAAGGATCGAAATGCTCGAATTACTGTTTGAAGAAGCAGAACAGATGTCACTTTCCAACCAGAAACAAATTGCTTGAAGGTTAAAATATCATTTGTAGAGCTCTTCCATGGTATCTTTCAAGCGTTGAACATCAGCACCAATAACTTCAGATGTTTTTTTGCCATTTTGGAAGAAGTACAACGTAGGCTGCATTTCAATGAATGTTTCAACTTATACCTGGGAGTTGACTAATGAAACATGTATAACTAACCACCTTTCAACGTTTCTATTAAACAATCTGAGCATGAACTTATATACACATCATACCCAGTGTAATTCCACTAGTGAAGTTTGATGAGGGTAGGGTATAAGCAGACCTTACCCCTACCTTTGTCCGGTTGACCCTCGGCTCAAAAGAAGTATAATTAAAGCAAGATTGAAAGGAAAAATGACAGCAAAATACCAAGATGAACAAAGCAAATGAAGCAACAAGTAATGGTAAAAATTGAAGAATATGATGCTACGCAAATACGAACTAATACAACTAAATAAGGGTAAAGATGGGAAGAGGAAACTACCACCCCTGCCTCTCCCACATAAAAGCACAACAACACTCAGCTAGCAACTACTGTTCTATCACAATCCTCCGCCTTCATATCTTCCCTATCTAGGTTCATGTCCTTAGTAAGATAAAGATGCCATGTCCTGTCTAAATCCACCCCACCCCACCCCAAACCCACAAAGTTCTCCTTTGGCCTACACATAATCATCAACTTTATTTAATTTCAGAAACCTCATGGCACCAGAGTAAGCTCACTCGCTTGTTATATCTGTGTCTTTCTTCGAGTCAGATAATTCCCCTTTGATGGATATCACATCATCTGTAATTTTCAAGTTGAATATCATCACTGATGAAATATGTAATCTTCTCTACTACGACATAAATCACCACTCTCAATGCTTAATTTAGAAAGAAAAAAAAAACCTCAAGTTCTGGGGAAATGGATAAACCATCCTTGCCAATGAGCTAATTAACTGATGGACCTCTGGACTGGAGAGACCTGTCTAACCAAGCATCACCAACTATCCTCAACAGTGTATGAACATAAATAACCAAGACATGACAAGCTGAAGACGGCATTTCTAGGGGACCATACTTGCAAAGATTCCCTTCTTGTTTTCAAAGCAAAACATCTAAATTTGGAAAGACATGCCCCGAATCTCTACTATTTTACCTTTTTTTGGTGATAAAGTACAAGATCATATTATGTTACTGAAAATCCATTTTCAGAAGTTCTGAGAATCTTATCATTTTATTTTTCCAGAAAATTTCTTAGGCTAATTTGGGTTAGCATGCATGCACACCAATCCACTGAGCAATCTGTTACAACCAACAAGCTCAGGTGTAGCGTGAGAACCCACTCACAAGATTAGAGTAGATGGGCTCACAGCCAGTGTTGTAGCTGGATTTGAACCTGGATCCCCAAATTGTTACTCCTACTCAAATCACTCAGCCACCCCTTCAGAACAAACTTTAAATTCTCTTACGTTATTTATTTCAATGCAGAAAAGCATACATATCTAAGTCCTAAACCAGATTACATCAACAAGATAAAGTATTACTTCTTGCTAAATATATCTTAAGAGCAAAGTGGAGTTGGAGAATAACAAGAACAAAAATTCATCAAGTATATGTTTGTGATGCTAGACAAAAAGAATACTCTTTAGAGACATTGTGATAGACATAAGCATAATATTTATATTATCCTGGAAAAGGTATTAACAGTCTCATGCATTTGCAAAAAATGGAAAATACTGAAATAGTATTTGCTAACCAGTTATAAAACTTAACTACTTGATCATGATATTTTTAAATTGATTTTATCCCTTTGCAAATTCATGTGTCTGGTTTCAGAAAAGATGGAGAAGAATTGATGTTTACCACAGAGTGAATGTTCATCCTGCCCAATGCGTTTCCAAGCCCCTCCTGCGTGTGGAAACATGCTCAGCAATCAGCATACAAATGGATAGGATTAACTGAATGAAAGTGGATCAACAACTAAACAAGACGGCTTCAAGAAAGAAAATGCATCAAGTCCTAAGTATTACCAAAATTAATTCCTAGGGAATTATTTAAACTGATGGCTTAAAAACTAACAAATTTAAGCATCAGAAGATATTACCAAAAAAGTGGTCAAACTAGGACAGATAACATAGACTTCCCTGGCATTTGGCCATCGATTCCCAAATACCTTTGGCAAGCAAGTTTTGGATATAGTTCTGGGTGAAATTTCAACATATATTTAGCTATAGTTTTTGGAAAACATATTTCACTCTTTTTAAAAAAATGAAATATAATTTATTTTCATAAGTTCTAAAAACTACTAAAAACACCCATGAGGTTTACACAAAATTATCATTTTATAATAATAGATAATACAACAACAAAATACCCAGTATATTCCCACAAAGTGGGGTTTGGGGAGGGTAGAGTATACGCAGTCCCCACTACTACCTCATAGGTGAGGTAGAGAGGTTGTTTCCGATAGACCCCAACTCAAGACAACAATAATCCAAAAGGCATAGTACCAAAACAAGGAATAATAGGTAAGAACAAAAACAACTAGTATACGAAAAAACCTAAATATTACAATCAATCACCAAGCGAAGCACTACAACTTTTAGCACGACTAACACAACAAAACACTCTTACCTACTTACTACCCTCCTTCCCTAATATGCGTCCTCCACACCTTCCTATCAAGGATCATGTCCTCTGTAAGTTGTAACTGCTCCATGTCATGTCTAATCACCTCCCTTCAATATTTCTTCAGTCTACCTCTACTACGACTAAAACCATCTCCGAACTGGGGCATCCGTGCCCCTCCGGATCACATGCCTGAACCACCTTAACCTTCCACTGAAGTAACTCCCAACTTCTCTCGGATAACCTCATTTCTAATCCTATCACTCCTAGTAAGCCTACACATCCATCATGACATCTTCATTTCCGTCACCCTCATTTTTTGAATGGGAAAATTCTTGACTGGTCAATACTCTGCCCCATACAGCATAGCCGGCCTAACCACCACTCTATATAATTTGCCTTTAATAAACTAGATAATAAAATTATAACACAACATTTCAATAAAAACTACTAATAACACGATTAGCCTAACTCACCAATCAACCAAAAAAGTACAAGCCTCGCTAGCCCTAGTACTACAATAGTGAATCCCTTTTAAGCATAAAAATGAGTCACAACAAAGAGCCATCAACCAGAAAACATTTTGTTCAAATTCACCAAAAAAGTAGCTAGATTATAAAATATAAAAGTTTAGGGTAAGTTTAAATTTTTAAAAGATCCAACAACTACATTTTGGCCCAAAACTCACTTTTTTCATGTTCTGCGGATCTTGAAATTTTTGCTAAAAATGACAAATTCTATGGCCTAACAAGTTTTGCCAAGATTATTTCCAAAAACTGCTTGGAATATCTACGGACATACGGGCATCTTTCATCAAAAGTCAACCCACAAATCTAAGGATAGACATATGAAGTTCTTTCTCTTAATTCTTTCTCTCATTTGCTATCTTGCAGCAGATAAACTCATGTCCAAACTAAACATATTAAGAATACTTGCTGCTACCTAAAGACAAACTCACAAATGTTCAAATTAGACATACAAATGCGCCCAATGGAAAGGTATACCAAGCTACAAGCTTCAACATACCTCACTTACCAAAACAAAGAACACTATCTGCTGATGTTATTTCAAATGCAAGTTTTAACGTAGAACATGACAAGGAATCAAGACCAAGTTTTATCTGTGATCATAATATCATACACAGACATCTAATTTTAGGCTATTAGCATGGATAGAAGATCGAAAAGATATATAAACAAAAAAAATTCGACATGTACAAAGAGCAGACAAACACTTAAAAAATTCCGTATGAGTTTTTTCTCTTTTTTTTTTCTTGGAAAAACTGATTTCTTATGAGTAAAATTATTAAGAATCTAACATAACTAAGGGTAGCAACTGGGTGGGTTGGGTCAAAATGGATCAAGTTAATAAATGGGTCAAAACCCAATCCGTACCAAATTAGCTTGGGTCAAAACGGGTTATACCCGTCCAATTTTTTACTAAGTTTTAATTACTTTATTTGTTCTTTTATAAACTTCTTATGCCTAATAAAATTAATTTTTTTCTTTATTATGATTATATATAACATAAAAATAATAAAAGAAGTCATTTAAAAATATCTTGGATAAAATTTCTCACAAGTCAATTTGGGTTACATATCAACCCGATCTTTAATGGGTTGAAATGAGTTTAGCTAACAAATGGGCCGGTCAATAACCACCCCAAACCTAAATGGATTGAGCAGGTTGGATGGATTGGATTTGATTTTACCACCCCTAAACATAACTATGAACTATCCAAGTCCTATTATTACCGTTTTCTTTTACAATTCTTATCCGATTCCTATGTCTATTTTCTCAATATAAGACATGCATCAGGTTCAAATATCAGCAGAGATAGAAACACTAAGCGATTTCTTCTCATTCCCTTCAGGCCACACAGTAGTTATAGTGAGACCAAATACAACTAGTTACAATGGTTGCATCATGCATGTCAAGAAAGGAAGAACACTAATCCCACTGTTAAACAGAAATCTGAAAGGAAATGGAGGAAAATGTTGGAATTGCAGAGGTTGACATCCTCAGTGAACTATCAAGGAATAGGGGTAGTTGTCAAGTACCGGGCACCTTTTTCTATTTTTTTTGGATGCCAGAACCTTACTGAATAAGAAGGTGATGGTGGCGATTCTAGGTTTGGTATATACCAGAGAAGAGTTTGGGCTTGTTTGAAAGAAGGGGAACTCCAACAGGTTAACAGCATATCCATGATCATAGATGCAAACATGATCGAACGAAAACAGGGAACACGTGGGTCTATCGGAAACAAACTCTCTAATCCACAAAGGTAGAGGTAACTGGCAAGGTCCGGGTACATCCTACCCTCCCTAAAATCCACTTGTGGGATTACACCGGGTGTGTTGTAGTTGTTGTAGTTGTTGTAGTTGTTGTTGTTGTTGGTATTTGCCAGCTGGAATGCAGAGGCAAATGAGTATGCTTTTGGTAGAGATTTTGCAATTGATAGTAATTGAAACATTGCTGATGAACTGGACAGTCACAGTATCAACGGAGTCTCAAGTCACTGTTGTGTGTTGTCATCCGGCAAACAAAGGATTAAACTACTTTGTAGATTGTCTGATATTGTACTTCAGTATCTAGATACATCTTAGTGGTCTGATGTAGCTTCTTTTTGTATATGACCACCAATCTGTATATTATTCGCAAAATAAATTTTCAACTTATCCAAGAAAAAACAAAAGAAAGGAAGAGAGAAATTGGCACGTATCAGCATACCATAAGAGTGGGTTCCATGACACATTAATAAGGGTTCCCGAAAGGAATCTAACAGATATCACACCAGGAAAATGCTTTGTTACCTTGTCAATGTCAACTTTATATGTTGTCACATGAGGATATTTCTCACTCAATTGGCCAATGACAGGAGACAACAACCTACCTGAAGAAAAAAAATGGAGCCAAGAAGTAAATAATTAATAGCACCCAGGGGAAGCTTTTCAAGTAAAGTTTATTTACTAAAGAAAAGCGAGGTATAATACTTTTCAATTTTCATTGCTTTGACATGATGTACAATGGCGATCTTCAAGGTCATGTAATGAAGCGAATAAAAATGTATGCAGAACATTTCCTCTTCGAAACATGCATCGATAAGAAAATAAAAAAAATAATTCATAGGTAAAAACTATCAACTATCTTACAGGGCCCACACCAGACAACAGTAAAGTAGAATATTGCAGGCAAAGATTCATCTGCAGCATATGAACAGATGTTGAGCAAGTTGAGGGCCATATTTCATAACAAAAACAAAATTAAACATGTATACTATTGAGCCTAATCACGTAGAAATACCTTGTACTTTGCGAAGTGAAGTATTGAATTGTTCTTCAGACTCAATTGATATAATGTTTGATGGACCTGTAATTAACAAGCTCAAAAATGATCAAAACAAGCAGCAAGGGCCTCAGTGTTGCATAAAAAAACTTTCAATATGTAATAGAAGAGAAGATGTGAGGAAAAACTCAAACTCTAGTGGAATTATTTCTCCCCCTTTCTTTCGTTTTGTTCTTCTAGTTGGGTGGTCACATAAAGCATTCTCTATGCTTTTTCCTTTTAGTGTGAAGGCAAAATCAAAATAACACATAAACCATTATCATCCGGTATCCAAAATATCAAGTTCTCCTTGGGCTTAAAAAGATGCATTCACGAGTCTAGAAACTGAGGATCTTCAATAATCAAATCCAACCCACCTGTCAGATTCTCTCAGTGTTAACTGGATAGGTGGATTGGTCTCTTTATATGGTTTTGAGTGATCCTTGTCTCATGATTGAAGTGAAAGATCTTTCACTATAGTGGGAATAAGATGGGTGGGGTTGAGGTAGGTTCAAGGTTTGAATTTTTTCACATGGTATCGAGATTCAAACTTTGTGAGATAGCTTTTGAGGTTGATTTAGGTTCAAGGTTCTAATTTTTTCACATGGTACCGAAAGCCAAACTTCGGTGAGACCAGATGCATAATCGGTTCTCCTTTTCTCTTCATGTTCTATCAATCTGGGCTTTCCCTTTGTCTCTCTCAATTGAGCCTATCGAGCCATGAACTTTGCTCCAAGTCACTCCTTAGCTTGTCTAGCCTACTTTCTCTTAGCTCCAGGCTAACTCTTAAGCTTGTTGAGCCTCAGATATCTCCTACAAGTAGTTAACTCTTCAATCTTTCTCAATAAAAAGATCGTCGGTCCACAAGTAAACCTAAGAACTAAGTTATTGTATGGGAGGGTGTTAAAAATCATCACTTGTCCTTCATCAGTTGTGTAAGGGTTTCCAAAAGGGGTTTAAACAATCCTGGGTTGCTCCACCCATTGTTTGGTGTTGGATGTTGAGATTCTCTCGCACCACCAATAGTACATGTGTTATTCAAAATAAAAAGGTACTCTTACATCAACCTAGTGCTCCTTTCTGAGAATAAATTTTCTTTAGAGAATACATTTACCTAGTGCTCTTAAAACCAGTGTTTTGGACGGCGAAAGAAGACAAAAGGCGACAAGGCACTGCCTCGCCGCTCGCATTTTTATTATCCGGAGATAATTAATATAAAAAAATTAAAATATTTAATTGCATATTTTCTTTTTGCTAGTTCCGGATGACATTTGAAATAACTAAAATTAAGTACATAATAATATATAATATTATAATTATATTATTATATAAATGAAACAAAAAACAGAATAGCTTCCAAGTTGAAGAAGTGAAAGAACAAAAAAAAAACAGAGCAGCTTGTCCCGGGGAAAAAAACAGAGCAACACTGCCAAGCCAACTGGAAGAAGTAAAAAACAAAGAACAAGAAAAAGAAAAGAAGAAAGAAAGAAGGAAAACGCGTCACCTGTCGCCGGAAAAGAAATAGATTGAAAAAAATTTTAACTGAAGACCTACCGGAAAAAATGGTCGCCGGAAAAGTTGTCGCCTCAAGAAATGGTGCCACAACAGGTTTGCAAATAGTTGGTAGCTGTTGTTAGTCTGAAACTCCCAAACTAATAGATCCAAAATAATTTTTTTGGGTTTTAAAACCCTAATTTCTGCCATTTTAAAAAAAAAAAAGGCATCTGCCTCGTCGCCTTTGCGTCACCTTTCCATTCTCGCCACGCCACTGTCTTCAAAGGCGACAGTGCCTCGCCTCGCCTGGCCATGTTGCCAAAGGCGAATGGCGAGCGCCTTTCATAACACAACTCCATGTCATATCTAATCACCTCCCTCCAATATTTTTAGGTCTACCTCTACCTCGCCGGAATCCATCCAACATACTACAATAAGCCTTCATACATAAATATTTGATGACTAATGTTTTCATCGTTGGTATCACTTTGATAAGGATTTGAGTTGAAAAGACTATTGTCAGATAGGATGATCCCTAATAAAGAACCCAAGGATAAAGGCGAAATAGTTCTACTTCATTTTTCATTCTATAAGATGAATCTAACAATCGCATACTGCTAGTAAGTATAAGTGCAGAGACACAAAACCCACTGCATAAGTTGCGGAATCTTCAGAAAATTAGATAACGAGTAGGTCTATAATCTTACCCTCTATCTAACCATGCGCGACATTTTTCACATGCCTAAGAGAATGGTTTTGGAAATACTTCCTCTACAATCAATCAGTCCATTTCTGAACATATTCGTCAAAGTAGTAGAAATAGCATTATTTCAAGATGAATGCTTTATGTCAAACCATTTACATTTCTTTTTGTACAGGGCATTAGAACAGGGAAGCTATTACAATAAATGCTACAAAGCCACCAATATCATATTAAAAGTTCCCCTCAAGTTCCAAACGCATGGAGAAGTTGATAAAGTAATGAGGGATGTGTAGAAGACAGAATATACCGGTGGTTATTGAAAAGGAAGTAACAGAAAAGTACTGTATGGGAAGTAGTTTCCTTAGCACTTCTTTGGATCATATGAACAAGAAATATAAGAGCATACTGGAAAGTTGAGGAGTCTATGGTACTGACTAGTGAAACTTTTGTGTTCTTTGTACACTTAGCGACAGAAATTGTGTGTTTTTTAATAAAGAATAACATTTCTTAATATAAAGATTCTCTAATTTTGTATATGTGTTGTACAGGGAATGTTCTCTCTTTCTTTTGTCTGGACAACCAAGACAATTTATTGAGCACAAAGATTGGAAGGGGCCTCTCTCCACAAGTAAGGCTAGTGTAACAGCTAAAAGAGAAAGGCTACGGTGATAGACCCCAGCGTGAGTATCTAATACAGGCCCTTTCACTTTAGGAGACTGAGGAAGCATTCGTATTGCTCATTTCACACCAAAATGCCAAAAAAGGGCAGACATCCATACTTCAATCTAAAAATGTTTAGGACATCCAAACTTGATCTAAAAATGTTTAGGTTTGCTATCCAAGATCATAAAATTCTCTTCTTCCACAGTATCCACAAATTAATGAAGGAACCATGCCCCAAATCTTTCTTTTTCGCGCACAGCCCTAAGATGGAGCAGCCTGACATCACCTCCTCAACAGATCTTGGCAATGTCCACTTGACCTTAAGAAAGTTAATATAGAACTGCCATACCTGTGATTCCAAGGGGAAAAGTATGAATAGGTGGTTCTTTTTATTTTTATGACCGATAAATCCCCAAGAACCAGCTAGACACCGTTCAAAACTCTGGACAATATGCTCTGTTACCCTTCACTACATAGCAGGTTTTTTGTATGTGACAGGTAGGCCTGGGCATTAAGTTGAGTCAAGCTCAACCAAGATTTGCCGAAGTATAACTGAACTCGAGCCAAGACGAGCCCGAGTCAGGTCTTTAATGACTAGCTTCACATAGTGCTACACTATTAGAAAAAATTAAATTCACAATAAGTTGATTGATTTAGAAACATATAAGCATCACTAGTTTAAAATGTTAATTGAATTACATATATTATTAGATTAATTAGAACTTAAATTAAAATGATGTTAACTTCGTATTGAACATTAATAGAAATTTCAAAGAAAAAATAGAAGACAGAGCAACAATAAATTCAAAAAAAATTGTACAATATTAATTCCTTAACTTTTTGAATTCTTAAATTCAAAATGTAAATACCATTCCATTCCACTCATAAGTAGTCAAGTAATTCTATAAAAGATTTAATTACATCAAATTAATTAAAGAAGTAATTAATTACAAAATTATTATAATGAATTAATAATTATTGAATTGACATAGCAGGTATAGCTTGTTTGATCAAGTTTGTAGGAAATCAAAAGTCCTTATTTTTTAAGTTTATTTTAGAAAGCAAAAATATGCATTTTTAAAAGTCACAGAAGCTGAAAAAAGTGATTCTTCCCGGAAGCACTTTTGGAACCGTGAACAAGCATAAATTGCTGCTTTAATGCTTTAATGTAGAAAAGTGGGGTTGGTTTATCAATTTGAAAATCGTTGTTGTGGGATCTAATAGCTCCAGCCGCATTGACGATAATCCTTCGTTGAACTTAGATTGCACGATCAAGATCAAGAGCTTTTGAAATTGATTATTTAAACACAAATACTTTTTCGAAAAGCACTTCTACCAAAATGCACTTCTCAAAATAATCAGATTTTGAAAGCTAAGCCAAACAGGTTATTAAATAAGCATAATCTATGAATTTTAGTTTCAAAGTAATCACTACATGACTAAAACGAGCCAACCCAGCTGAGTCAAACGGTCTTAACCAAGCCCGAGCTTTAACCAAAAGCAAGACGAACCAATGTTTGATTGAGACTGAGCCGAGCTGAGCTGATCGGCGCTATGAGCTGGTGTGGACTGTTGCCTCGGCCTAATGGCAGGGTCTGAATGAATGAGTTGGTGGTTGACATCCTCAGATTCAGCTACAGACATGTCAATAGCATTCCCCTGTAGCATAGGTCGTCTTGGGAGACAGAAATTTCACAAGACTATAGCAAAACCGAGAAACTTTACATGGCCTTTGCTTCTTCAAATCTCCCTCCGAGGCGCATAGAATGTTACATTCTTATTGGAAAGCAGAAACTTATTATCGAAGTTAACAGTAGAAACAACACTTTGTAGTGCTTCCACTTAAGAGAATCAAGGTTGTACACTTGTACAATCTCCACATTGTAGTAATTATCCTAATTTTCCACTCTGCCTTCCTTTGAAGATCATCAAGTCTATCAGAAAAGATGTGGTGGTAAACCCTACAGCTTTGTCTAGAACCCAGACTCCAGATTCCTGATCATTGCAGCTCCTCCTAAAATTGATCTCCCAAACCTGCTCTGTTTTGTAATGATCCATCTGAGCCTCGGTATTCAGGTTTATGGTATGGAGTACTGGCAACAGGTTCTTGATAGGTGTACAAGCCATCATGCCAAACCCTAGTTTAGGTTGACTTCTTTCTGCTAATTCCTCCCACAAACTTCTAATGTGATGCCAGTGCCATACACCCACCTATGGTTCATGTTTAAACGAGATATGCACCATTCATTTCTTTGAGTGTCATATCTCTCCTTCAGCACTTCTGTCCATAGAATTCCATGAAATTGATCACATCTCCAAAACCATTTGCACAACAGGAATTTCTACGCCCTTTTACCTTGTCAGAAAGAACTGGCTTTTCTTAATTTCTTCTCCTCATAATCGATTAAGTAATTACTTTATCATTAAAAAAGGGCTCTCATAAAATCAATTGACACATTATATATGCCCAAGCTTGATAATTACCTACTTGAAATTCAATGATTCAAATCCCCAACGAATATGATGTTTTTACGTATAAGTCGCAAGCAATCTGGATGAATTGTCTCAACTGTAACATTTTGGTAGTGGAAAGATAGCACAAGGGATAAGCATCCCATGTAGGTGACATGTGCATTCCCTAATCGAAATTCTAAATGCTAGATCCCCATCTTCGCTAGCAAAATTATGCTTCCCAAGACAGATTACCATATTTTAAAAAGCTTTCATGACTTCTATCTTTAACAAAATGATAAATTGACTTCATCTACATCTTTTCATGCTAAGATTTAATTATGAGAGAACCCGTCAACAGCCCCCTAAACTTGACATCTTTCACGTACACACCTCAACTAGGCATGTTTTATTTTAAACACCCGAAATGGGGCCCACATCGGTCATTTTGAGTTTTTTTTTTTTTTTGCTGACATGACAAAGTGTGATACACTCATTAATACCGCGTGAGAGACTTACTTTAGCCCTTTTTTGAGATAGTAACATTTATATTATAAACCAGCACTTAGTGCAGAGAAACCCTTTTACAACAGAATTACAAGAAATTCTGATTCTAACACGACTCTACAACTCCTAGGATATCTTTTGCCTCTATAGGAGATTTCTTTGTACGCCAAAAACACAAAAGCAAAACACATTCAGTTTTAGTCCCCAGAACTGTCCTACTTCTGCCTTCAAAATTTCTAGCATTCCTTTCCCTCCGGACACTCCACCAAATGCAAGTTGGGATTGTTCTGCAAATGCTCGTGTTCTTGGCTCCAATTCCAGCTTCTTCCCAACTACAAAGAGTGTCAACAATCTTGCTAGGCATTGTCCATTGTATGCCCCTGAGATTGATACAAATCTTTCCGATAGTTGATCATTAATTTTGGAATGTAGGAACAGATGTCCCATTGTCTCGGCTGTTTCACCACACAAACAACAATGTGTG